>MU836665.1:0-25680 GCA_029204225.1 Diphasiastrum complanatum
TACAATACAAAATTCACCAACCTTGTATCATCATCTTTGTCAATGTAAATCCAATAGTGGCCCACATGACAGTTTCTTACAGGCTAGCCTTCATCACAAGCACAAGAAAAAAAATTAAAAAAACAATTGGAAAATCAGACCTTATCTCACTATTTTTGTCATAAATTCTAGATGACTTATTAGATCTCAAATATTTTGTTACAATGGAAAGTACGCTTCAAGAGCTTTCCAACGGTGCAAAGATTGCTTTATTTGGATAAGTAGTGCCAAAGTTATGGTCACTGGAATACTTTGGCTGTAAACGCTTATTGCTACAATGTGTCGGAAATAGTCGTGAACAAAAGGAGGTTCACATTGTTAGGATTAATTTCCTGTGATGGAATGCACTAATCTACCTTGATCTTGCCTCTGCAACCAATAGCTGAGAAAGTAAATGAATCAAACAGTTGTAGAGTAAGTTACAGAGCAAAATAGACAATTTGTCTATTTTGAAAAATTGTTGTACTCAATTGACATACCGAATTTCGAGCTTAATATCTTACAAAATTAAGGTACATAATTCGAACTGAATTGCCCGTGTTTTAGTATTATTGAAACTGAGCCTGATAGAGCTCAAAATCATGATCTAAGTCCAAGGACTGATCACAAAAAAAATCATTCAAAAACAGTGTTATCTTTTTCAAACTACAGAGAGTAGAAAATAAAACTCTAAGGAGTTTGAGTCTACAGCTTGAGAGCTTGTAGCTACGACTGCACTTCAAGGTGCATCGCACCGCAGTTCGAACCGTAAACTGCGGTTCGAACCACTGAATCGTTAGGTACCCGTCCGAACCGGAACCGGTTCTGCTGCATTTTTGGCCCTCATGGTTTCTGGCATCCTTGGATCTAATCAAGAATGTATCATAGTGTTTTTTTGTTATCTCTATCGTATTTGAATCGTTAAACAAAAAGACTAGAACCTTGTATTAAGCCCCTACCAAACGAATCGGTTCGAATCGCCCGATTCAAATCGGCTTGTAACCTTGCTGCACTTAAAGGCTATTCTACTAGACAGCTCTAGATGGCTTTTGAACAACTTACTAGGCTTCTATTTATAAAAATACCATAAAACCTATTCCTAGAAATAGGTCCAGTGGTTAGATTGCAGTTATTGTTTACTAATATTCATATATTAAACCATTAGGAACCCGTTCGAACGGTTTTTGCCCCAAACAAAAAACAAAAAACAAATGGTTTGAACCCTTGTAGGACCTGGTTACTTTGGAAAGTATGAGAATCCGCACACAAAGCATGGGGTGCCTTTGAAACAATATGAATCAATAAAAATTTGTGGCTGCTTATAAATAACGAGTACCACCAGTTTCCAGGATGTCTTTTCCCGAGTTATTTTACATGCAATCTGATGGTGTGCTCCCACACGACCGGCCCAAGTAGCACAGTTAAGCTAAGCATCACAATCTGCTGGCTGGGGCTCACGATTCTTTTCCATAATGTGGACATGACATTCTGAATCCCTGGTACTTTCTGCATCATCATATGTGGCTGTGATAGCTCCTGGCAGCTCTCTGCAAACCTAGCCTGATGGTCTGGGCTTGTACACTCGAAACCAAAATTTCTAGTCCAAATTTTTTCATCCTCTTGAGAGTATATTGCCCAATGTAAGTAGGCTGTGAAACAGGGGCTGATCTCATTGTAGTGGTAGAAAGCGTAGGGTAACAGAAGCACACCCAGGGGAGGGTTTAGGTGGCCATGCTGTAGTCCTAGCAGCCTACTGATTAGGGCACTTATGTTGAAGAGAGCAGCAAAAGACATAGCATCTGACGGTGTCTGTGGACAAAAGGAATGAACATCATACCTGAGTGGTCTTTGTGACCCTACTATTTTTTCCAATGGCGTAAGAGGTAGCTCCAGGAGTAAGAAAGACAACTTGTAGAATAATCACTGTAATAAGAAAGGGTACCAGCCTGATGCCAGCTACAGAATGCATCTGCCTGATGTGTTGTCCTTTATGGATCAATCATAACTGTGCTAATGGTATGTTAAAATGCCCTGTAATCTTTCAGAAATATGACCAGGCCTGGCTTGTGTAATGTCCACCAATTGCAAGCTCTGCCATCGCAGTGAATAGCTATATGGACTTCTAGATGTCATTTTGCACATACATCTGGAAGCAAAGCGTAAGCTCAGCCAATCAACTTTTCTGTTCATTGCTATTTGATGACCCAAAGTACCCAAAGTAAATAGCAAGTTGTACTTTATCCTTGAAATCACGAACGATGGATGCCTGTGACCATTGGGATGCACAACAGGAACAAAAGCAGACTGATCATAAAGAAGAATAGCATCTATACCTGAAACATGTGAATGGAATCAATTGCTGAGGGAAGGGGAATGCCTGACCAAGATGAAGATGACAAAAGTCCTGAGCCATATGATGTGAACATAACTTGTCCTGGAACCCTTGAAGCATGTGAGGTAGACGATAAGTCCTGGTCATGTGAAGTCACAAGTGGTGGTCATGTGAAGTGGAGCTCTCTATCCTGCAAAAAACTGTGCCATCTGTGACTTCATGGAAACTCCGAGTATCTCAAACTGAGATTGAAGCTAGTCCCTGATCTGAGACTGAATCTGATTCTCAAGTGTTTTCAAAGAACTGACAAGTGTCTCTATATGAGACTGTACCTTCCAAGTAGCTTTTTCAGTGCCATACATTCTAGAAGAAAGGTGTGCTGAAGCTGAATGATATGTATATACTTGAGCCAAATAGCAGGCTGCAGTTATCTGCTCAACACCAATCACTTCGAGAAAAGACAACTAGGTAGTGGATCACTGGCCTGATCCCTTCCCTTATGCAATTGCTGCATATGAAGAGTTAGGATATTTATTGAAGGAATATGTCCATTTTCAAGAGGTCAATCGCTGTCAATAGGGGTAGATCACTGAAGTTGGAGGCCCTAAAGAAATGGAGCGCTGGAAGTTAAGTCACCTGCAAGCAGCCACCAATGTGTTCTGCTGGCAAATACACAGAACATCAGCGAATGGCAAATAGTGTAATTGCTGCCCAGACGTGTCTCTATGGCATAGGTTGCACCCCCATCGAGAAACGCGTTTCTGGTTTGGGAGAGCGTTTCTGAGAAACGTTTTGTTTTGTTTTGTTTTTCGATTTTGATTTTGATTTTTGTGGCAATATGAGTATCAGATTAAAGCTCTGATCAAGGGCATTTGCATCTGTATAGGTTGCCAGGTGTTTTGGTTACAGCATGGTTTAGATCCAATTCAAGGCAATTTTAGGGCAAAAAAATATATATATTCTGTTTTTTTTGGCACGATTCTGAATCAGAATCGCGTTTTCTGAGAAATGCGTTTCTGTGGAACGTTTTTGCCCAGAAACGCGTTTCTGTGCAACTATGAAATTTTTCCAGAAAAAGGACAGATTTCAGCAACTATATAACATAGAGAATCACTGCTGAAGAAAATTGCCTGAAATCAAAATAAGAAAACCATGTACTGTTATTGGGGAAGCCTACTGGAAATCCTGTAAGTGCAAAGGATGGACCCTGTCCAAGCTAAACTCAGCTTTCAATAGCTCGAATCTTACTGGTGTTACTCGATAAATCTGGCCGGAAAGTGCTTGATAACAATTTATGAACACACATGACACATACGGTATCAGGTATGATTAAAAGATAATAATTGGATTAGCAATGTGCAGTTTCCAACTATGAAAACTCATAGACCTCAATCATGCCAATAGCATATCCCAGAAGGTACTGCAAGTAGAGTCACCTACAGTGAACTCAAGCTTGAAAGCAATCAAGGGTGGGGGGGTCCTAACATAGTGACTAAGGGAGCAGTGAATATCAACAATGTACTAACTCTTGGACTCCCAGTGATGCATCAATGACTCATAGGAACTTATTACAATTGTAGCAAGACATCAAGATATTGTTGATGAGCTTCTTGTGGGCGGTAGTCATATATCAGCCATGATGGAGCACCCAAAGTGGGCCCAAGCCTTATGGACCAGCTCGCATATGCTCTGGCACAATCCAGGAATAAAGCACTCATATGCTTTGACACAATCCAGGAATAAAGCACTCATATGCTCTGATGTTTTGTAGGAGATCAAGCACTCATGTGCTCTTACACTGTGTGGGAGAATCAACCTTTGATATGTATTATGCTTTGAACAATCCAGGATGTCTTTGGAGATGCTACGTAAAACTCAAATCATACAGTATATCAACAGCAATATTGGAATCAAGCACATCATGAACAGCAGACCTAACTGAATCACAAACTATGAAAGTACAATACCTCATTAAGCTCCTCATGTCTGTGGCTCTAGACTTTCACAAACTATGATTTTGCTCAGACAAGCATCACACCACTTTAAAATGAGGAAATTTATATGCTTCCCCAAGTAACTCTGTCGATCCACTATGACAGTTATTAACAACCATTGTCCTAGGTCTATGGTGGTGATTAAGGCACATCCTTACCATGAACTAGAAGATGGGAGCAGGCGGAAGCCATTACCAGCTACGTCGATTAATATATGAAAGTACGATGGCGTTGTCAAGGGCACTAGTTCTGACCTATTTTGACTTTGAAAAAGCTTTAGTACATTTGCCAAGTACGATATAAAGTAGATAAAGGACATGATACATGGGGGTACACAATACACATTACTTTCAAACATTTCACTAGCATTCTGGTAAAGTCCACAATTTCACACATTAAGCCTCACAAGTGTTCTAGGAAATCAGCAATAAAAACTCTATGAAGGATCAAGACTCCTTGAAATTGATCTTTCTGAAAATATACAGTAGTGTAAATATATATGAATTTTTTGATTAGAATCAATATGAATGATAGCTACATAAGGTTCTAATGAGGCCTCCATTCTGGTCCTGACCCCACATGGATATTATACATATGGTATGCATGAAAGTGAATGTGTTTGTAAGGGCAAATTTGGTGTTTGACTCCATGATTATGTCACGAGTAACCTGTATGGGTACTTTCCACTCATGTCCAGGAAGAGGTGCTGCAATTCCAGCTAGCTGCGATAGAACATTCCTGCCATTACCCCTGACTTTCTCATACTTGGCTGTGACTGTGCCCCTGTGTGCTCTAAATTTCTAAAATGCTTATAGGGATGACCTGGAGCCCTATTTGAAAAGATTCTTCTGGAAGGCCCAGGTGCAGGGCACATAGGCATGGGGGTGAGGCATGAAGGGGTCTACCTTGGAAGGAGAGGGCTGTGATGGCCGACCTGCTGCATATGAAGGTCAGGAGGGCCTGCACTTGAAGATTAGGGTCTAGAGGGCCTGGCTGCTGCATTGTTAGGAATTCCTTTTGCAGTGGTTTGGGCCGTGTACCTTGGCTGCTTGCATCTACCTGATTTCCATAATCTGTTGATGGCCCTGCTGCTGCATCAGACATACAAGATGAATCAGAGGCTTGTACTTCCAAAAAATGCCTTTGGAAAAGCACCAATATGATTGCAGTAATTTTTGGTTCCAACAGATATGGCTGTGTACTACTTGGTTGTCTCATTGAAAACTTAGATTAGCAGTCATTGAAAACTTAGACGTCTCAGGTTCTAGGTAATCATGACCTGCAAGGTTACATCCGTACAATAAGCCTTGCACAACAAAACGAAATGAGAATGAATAGCAGCAGAGAATCCTACAAATAGCCAGGGATAGAAGGAAAGTAAAGTGTCAAGTTTATCTTTTAAATTCTACAATGACTGCAAGTCAACTTTGAATTGAGGAAAGATTAATAGATTGACTGGCTCATATCAGGCATCCAGAGCATGTTTGACCTCAAGAATTGAGAATTCCTTGGCCTTCCCGTCTCTCTGTATCTATAAAAATGTTGATGCTCATTGTAAGAGAAATGGATATGATTTTTTTTTATTTCAGCTTTTCTATGAAAGAGAGATGAGAAAGGGACACCATATAATCTTCTTGTAGTTAGGATTTATGTGACAGTAGGCTAAAATTTTAACCATATTGATTAATTATGTCTCTGAAGTTTGTGCTGAAAGTGTTCGTGTAGTTCTGACAAGGAAGAGCAGGATGTGGAGCCTTCGGTCCTGGGATTGCAAAGCCATTGGGATTCTACGTATGCTGATGAACTTGCAAACTTTCATGAACATGGAGATGCTGGTGAAATATGGCAAGCTTTCACCTTTCTCGCTTTTTTGTGCATTTTCTTACTTGTTCAGCATCTATTCAGATTTCTACATTGAGATTCTTGGCATTTTTATTAGCTTCATGATTGGATTGGAGAGCATCAAATTCATTTCTTGACACTTACAGTTTTAGATGAAAGTGTATAACTTTCACTTGCAATGTAATTCAGTTTAGTTCCTTGTGGAGTGTAACGTAGAGTGGTATTCTTTACAGTTTTATTTTCTATGGTGCTGTTTCATTGTACATAGTTGTGCGGGTGTCTATCTACTAATTTTGTTTTGACATATTCGTCCACCAGGTTTGGAGAGGAGGTCATGGAGGTTGTTGCTGATTGGATAGCAAGATTGTGTGCCTCCATATCAGCTGGGCTTCCTATCGATCCTGTTCATGGAGTGAATAAGGATGCATCATGCAAGCCTTCAGACATCAGAGCAAAAGCTTCTGAGGAATTGGAATGGAACATCCTGGATATCGGCACTGGGCAATGGGCTATTTCTTCATGCATTGGCAAAGCAAGGGTGAGGCTCCCTTAAATTTGCATGAAGCTGCCAGGGTCATGTAGGCTGCTTCTTGAATAGAAAGATTTTTATTGTCTTCTCAATTTTGTTTTTATTTGTGTGTTGCCATGCATCTGACTCATTGTACTGATGTTAAGATCTCTCTCTTTTAAGAGGTACAGTGATTTGTTGCATGTAATATGCTGATTATTTCTAGAAAGACATCTACGACGCTTAAGGGGGCATCTTTGTCTACACTTGGGAAAATCATCATCCATGAAAGAAATCTTCAGCCTGAGCAGGAATAAAGGCCTAGCCAAAACCTGTGTAAAATCTTTCCTGAATATTCTTCTATAATGGCATTTGTCTTAAGTGCCATACTGAACTAGGGCTTATTATTTAACCTTCTGAGTTAAACTGAAGAGATTATAGCAAGCAACTTTTTGAGATTTGATTCAGCTACCTTCTTTGTTATACTACAATTATAATGTTTCTTATATGCAGAGTAGCAGCTGAAATCAGAATTTGAAATCTGAATTGAGATCAGTTTTTTTGAATGCATCTGATTTGAATGTTTAAAACTTCTTGGGAAATATCTAGAAATCCTCCTCAACAAGGAATTAAAAAAATCAGGGATGTCATAGAGCTTTTCTTTCCTACCAAACGTTCAAAAAAGAGGTTGGAAATGCCACAAAAGAATGAAGAAAGATGCCTCAAACTGAAGCCTCAAGTAAATGCTCTACAACTTGAAGATGCCACATGATCTCATGATATATCACATACAAACTAAGAAGCTGAAGGGGAAAATGATTTATGGATATTTTGAGGAAAGTGCTAAGTAACAACAGTGTGTAGAAGGAACCTGAATGTGGGATTTGCAAGGTCTTCCTGCGAGCATCCAAGGTTGTCTTTGAATGTCCAGAAGCAGTCAATAATCAAACAGAATTGTATCAGCTAGGTGTAAAAGTATACTTCCGGCTGAGTGGAAAGTTCCCTTATCTGATATGGGACATCACATAGGTTGTGAAAAGCGATAGCCCAACAAGTTCAACATGCAAAGAAAATGGAGCTTCTTGCATCTTAAAATGGGAGTGCGGTTGTTCATAGAGATACATGTGCTGACAGTATCCACCAAAGCAACAAAGTGCTTTGGTAATTGCAGGGCATGGGGGTGGTACCCTATGTGTCATGTCTACGATTGGACTGATCTTGGATTAACATCCCGTAAGGAGGTTAGTAGGCCTAATGAGAGGTTGGGGGTCTCATGGTGTTAAAGTCATAATTCGTGGTTTAGAGGCCGAAAACTCATGATGGTGGATTTGTATGGAACACAGTGACTCATCTATGGCTAAGTAGCCATATGCTGCTAGATTGACATCTCTCCTGTATGGTGAGCTGCTGCTAGTGGGCCATTGCTTGGGGACTAGATCCGATCGATCTAGATTTGGTTAGGTTGGTTTGACTCACCATCCGTTCCCTATGTTATCTTGGGAATTGGCTTACTAGTTTGTGATCTTGGTGGTCTTGAAAGTGGCATCAAAGCCAAAGCTAGGAGGAATTGTGGATGGAAATGCGCAAGTGGAGTGAGGAGCCAAGTCATGGATTCATCAAGGTGTTGAAATTCTTTTTTTGTTTGCAGTTGATTCATAGTGCAAGGAATGCGCGCTACCTGATTTTGCAATAGGGTCGAAATTCGAACCTTAAAAAACGTTGGAGTTTGAAAGCTTGATTTGACTCAGTTTTTGTTTGGAAAGAAGGCATGAATATGTGGTGCTGAATTCTTTTTTGCATTCTAACCAAATTTGCAAAATGTATTTGAAGCCGCTTTCACAGGATGGACTAGTACCTCTTAAAATCTGTTTCTTAAAACACTTAACAACTACTGCTTCATTTGATCTTTCGTAGCTTGCAAAGTATGACTGAATCGGAAGTGAAAGGATTTCAGAATAGAGATTCTGAAAGAAAAATTGTTTCAAAGCCTCTTACTTTGTGAAAAGCTCTAGAATGCTGACAAAGAGATTTAAGAGGGAAAATAATTCAGAACAGAGTTTTTGAGAGAAAAATTTGTTTCAATGCGTTTTTAGAAAAGCCTTTCATACTTGAATAGCTTTACTGCAGGAAAGGATCTTTTCTGAATAGATTGGGACAGAGAACTGCTAGTTATCTTTGTGAATAAGATTGCTTTTCTCCTTTAGAAGTGTCTCCTTGGGCTAGAAAGTTCTTGGATACCAAGTTATGAACAAATCCACAAGAGAATAATAAGAGAGCAGTGATTTAAAAAATATGATGATTCTGCTACAAAAACACAATATAAATAACCACGGCCTGCCTTTCAAGCCCTCCTGGTAAGGAACTCATTGAGTCTGCATGCTATTTTCTAGTTCTCTCCTCGAAAGGCCTAGATGCCCACCTCAACAATCAACCTTGAAAGGAAAGGCTCTTCTAGAGCTTCTACCCCTTACTAGAAGATTGCCTCATTGAAACAGTAGTTGGGAACTCTGCATTTTTCACTTATGTGACCCAAGTTGGACCAAGAATAATCCAATGGTATTTTAGGGATCACAAAATTTCCCAAGAAACAAATAGGCACCAAAATGCTATTACATTATAAACCCTAGTTAGCATACTAAGCAATTATAATCTCCCAGAGATTGCAACTCTGAACATAGTCAAAATGATGATTAAGCTCTTAGTGGTGGGGTCAGGTCTTGTTAGAGTTCAAACTTCATAAAGAAGAGCTTGCAAAATTGTTACATGACTTTTTGTGAGATCAAAGCTTGTAAAGTTCTTTTCTTCCTTGTACATTGCATTTTGAAAACTTTAGGGTTTCTGAAGATACTTATCGCCATTTACCTGTCATGTATGTATGAAAAAGGTGCAGTGAAGATTTTTGAGGATATCTTATTGTGAGTTCAAATTGTAAACAGGTTCACAGACCTGACAGGGATAGATTATAGTGATGCAGCTGTGGTACTTGCCAAGGGAGTTGCTGAACGTGAAGGGCTTAACAACATAACATTTCTGGTATGATGTTCTCAATCTGAACATTTTGGATAAGCTACTTTTACAGAAAAAAAGGCATCTTTCAGTTTTCTGTATTTTGATTTGATGCAGCTACCTGAGAGATCTAACACATGTCTAGCATAATATTCCTACACCTTAAATTGATTCTCCCATCAAAAAGTTGGGGGTCCGATTCTTAAACAGTTTGAATCAGCAAGTCCACCAATTTGAATCGGGCTGGAAACATTGATCTCATGTGAGGTCTAAACTTGGACATGGAATCATAAACTGAGCTAACAGAATGGTTTCCTGAATGGAGAACAAAAAGGGATTTGGACACAAAGTGGTACTTCTGAATATAGACAGGGTGACCATCGTAAAAGGCAAGCAAGAAGGATATACAAGGTGACTAAGGGAACGACACAATATTATTCTTAAGCTTCCCTACTATACTAGCTCAGCAAAAAACTCGACAGCATGATGATTTAAGGAAGTCACAAAGCTTTCTTTCAAACTTACTCATCATCACTCAGCAAACCAATATTATGTTTTACTCAAAAGCCCAAATGTGATGTTTCCATTTTAATAATCTCAAATTTAAAGGATATTTTGGAAGAATACTAAAGTTTACTTGCTTACATGTGGATAATCAAAGTTGTTCCATGTCCAAGTTGATTCTGATGAACAAGTGGTAACCACATCAGTTATGGATAACAACCAAGCTGAAAAACTCAGAACTGATTTTCCAATAGTTTTGAGCTACTGAGACTTTAGCTAGATTTGAAAACCTTGGTATTATGCAGTAACAATGAACCAATGTATCCAAGGATGCATGCCAGAAACCTAAGCTTTTGCATGGTAGATAGCAGTGCAATGTAATGGTTTCAAGTGAAAAATTTAACAAAGAAGATAAACCAACAACCTATTCAGGAAAAATAGATTTCCTGTGTTTGAAACTCATATTGACCAATAATTCCCTCGAGCCTTTTGTTGTAGAGACGAAATGTGTATGAGAGGGCAAGTTGCCTTGCTTCACTCCTCAGATATATGATATATCCTTAGGGGAGCAAAAACATCTCACTACTCTCCCATGTAATGTTATAAGAGCCAATATAACATCTTGTGAGAGGTGGAGGTCTTGCAACGTAAGCATATGTGAAGGTACCAAGTCAGATGCAAATTTGAAATTCACAAAGCAACAATAAACCTGCTCCCCTTTGAACTTTTGGACAGTTTAGAGAAGCAGTCAACTTCCAATTTGTCCATGAGAACTCTAGCAAAGCCTATCTACGTATATTTCAGTCCAACAATTGATTAGACAACACCATGACATTTGTAGATGCTTGAAGTTTTTTTTGTGAAGCTGTTAGATTCCAAATTTTTGTTATTCTTTGATACTCGTGCAACAAATCCCCTATCTTAAAAGGAATTTAATATGATAAACCTTTTACTGCCATGCTATTTTATCTTTATTAGTATAATATGGATTCATAGTGACCTCCCTACCTCCAACCTCATGTGCCCTCTTCAATAGCATTGCAAGTTGTGCCTTGTTGGTTTATTTGATTTGGATTCAGAAGCATTGTCTTATCAATACCAACTGAAAGGAAGTTTAAATGTTATTTTTCCAAAAGTAGAAATTTTCTAAGCTTCGTTCCAAACAAGCATTTTGGACCATGAGGGTCCATAACATTGCTCCGATGCAACTTAGGTCCACATACTTCCACATACTATAAGTCCTTCACACTTAAGGAGTAGACTTTATTAACTTATATTAAGGTGTAAGTTTGTTCCACTCTTGCCTTTGTGCTACCGAGGATTGCACTTCAACTGTATGTGGAGTTCAAGAGTCGACTTGTCTTGGACTATACCACACATATAGATGGACTAAATTAGTCTTGCATTTTACCGTCACGCCGTTTATGCTTGGCAAAAATTGTGGTGTTGCACATTGTATTGGCCACATGTAGTTATCGACAAATTGCCACCAAGAACCTGTTGCATATCTGGAGTCTTCAAAAAATGAACTTCAGACACAACATATGGGTTTTTCCTCTCACAAATAAAGGCTATACCCATTCTAATTGAGGTTTTGAGTTTTCAGTTGAACTATTGGGTTTCAATTGTTTCATAGAGGATTGGACCCAATCTCTTTTGGGGGATATCAGCATTAAGGAAAGATTGAGCATGATTGACAGATTGGAAGAGGAACATGTCATGGCCTTGTAAGTAACTACTCATAGAAGAGAAAGCAGGTAAGCATTGAGGAGGTCACTCTTAAGTAAGGTGATCACGCACTACTATACGAAAGTCGACACAAAGTTTTGTGCCAACCTACATATGCGATGCTTTGGACGAGGTGATTGAAATATTTAATACAGATCTACTCAATTGATGGACTCAATTGGTGGATCTTCAAGGCAAGTTACTTGACACCTGGGTCCATGGATCCAAGGTCTAGAAGATTTTTGATTGATGAACTTTGACCTCTACAACAACTTCATTGAATGATGACCAATGCATAGGACATAATGTTCTATCTTATATATTCACGTTATAAATATTGTAGTAATCAAAGCTCGACAACCCTTGACACTCTTGACATCCAAGGAAAGATTGAATGATCGCCATCTCTGAAACAATGTCGAAGATTGTTGGATGGAGTTAATTTAGTGTGGCTTCTAGATTATCGAGGGATATTTAGTTAACGTGAAGTACGATGGCCCTTTTATCAACAAGACGTGATTGATTAGACCATTAAATATTGTTCTCTCAGTTGTTCTTAAACATATGCTTCTAATATAATCTATGCACATAACAAGATTCATGCTTGCTCTTTTGTGACTTATTGTTTTTGTTGCGATCCTGAATTTTCAATGAAGTGCTCTCTCATTCTTGGCAAACATGTTTGACAAACAAAGGTAGTGATCAATTTAATTTGAGAAGCAACTGTAGGAAATAGAAGCCTAAGGATCCAGGATCTTAACTATTCAATCACAGAAAGCATTCTCAAAAGAAAGAGAGAGATGGCTAGAAACCCTCTTGTAGAAACTCGTGGACAGCCAAGGAGAATAGTCAGTATTGCTTACAAAAGTGTCTTATACAAATGGGATGCACACATATATATAGTCCAAGATGAATATCTAACTTCATGACTATTGGCTATCCAACTACTTGACTATTGGCTTTCCAACTACTTGACTATTGGCTGTCCAACTACTTGACTATTGACTATCCAACTTTCTATAAGTTACATGGAAAGAATAAGGTACCTCCAATATGTCAAGTTGGGGTACTTAATGTCACAATTAGGCCTAGTGGACCATGAGTCCCTACCAAGATAATTTCATACTAACTTAGCTAATTCTAAGTTTAGTAGGCCTAATATAATAAATGACCATGGTTACACAACTCTCGACCTTTTGGGTCAAAGTAACCTATGGTAATGTAAGCAATTCCATTTACATTCCAACACCCTCCTTAAATGGAAATGCATAACATAACATGAAGTAACTTCTTGAAAGAGAAAAATGCAACTTGCTGTCCGAACTTCATGTCGCCAAATAAACTTCGCACCGAAGTAGTCGAAATCTCATCCCCAATCATGTCCAACATATAAAAGGAAAAGAATGTGTAATAATGAAGCATCAAGTCGAAGGGCGAAGGGTGAGGATTTGCATGCTCCATCCAAAGCTCGACAATAAGTCGAAACATGGACTTGTAATCCATCATAGGCTCCCACATCATTCAAAAATACTTCTTACCACAAGGACAATAAAAAAGAGTACCAAACTCTTTTGGCATCACATCCTCCCGAACCTTACCATCAATGACTTGCTCACATAGAATAGGCAATGTACAAACATGATGATGAAGAGTAAGTGTAGAACCAAAAAATCCGCACGAGGTACTGATTTTAAAGAGGCATGTGCCTTCCTTTCATAGTAAGACATTTCTTTGCTGTCCTGCAAAGTCTCCAATAGCCGACAAGGAACTGTTATGGGCTGTTCAACACTTTGCTGCCCAAAGTGTTCCCAACATGGACCATCTTGTCCATAATCTTCCGCAGGCTGTTCCTGAAGCATAATGGACTGCTCATGATGTAAAATGGGCTGTAAATGACCAAAAGAAGATGACTGAACCTGCTGTCCAACGTCTTCATCATAAAAATTTGGCAAACTATCAAGAGATGCATCAACGATGGTGTCATCAAAGCTGTCCCACGAAGAGGCATGGGATGACATAGAAGATTCTTCAAGTAATGAAAAATTCTCTCCAAACAAATGCTCTCTCTTAACACTTTGAACAAAAGTACTAATTGACACATGTTTACTCCCTCCTCGATTAGTACAAAATAGTTCCAAAGAGTGCTTGAATTTTTCAGCCTTTGCTAAAACATAAAATTGAAAAGGTTTCGCATGAAACTTTTCACTAATGCATCCATCGCATGCATCAACTTGCGGTGACTTGAAAAAAAAAAGGTTGTTTCAACATCTGCTCAATGTATCGTTGTTGAGAGATGAAGATTCCAGCCCCATGTGGAAGATCAACAAGAACCCAAGTGTGGTTCTTCATGAGTGAGTTGTACTCCTCTTGCATCGCATCCTCCCAACATTTTACTCCTCTGGCCTGCTCATAAAAAACAGGCTCTACTGCACGATTCTCAATAGAAGTTAGAGCAAAATCAGAAAAATCAGCAAATTCTACTAATTTAGTAGAGGCACGAGTCTTCCCTTCATAGAAATGATCCACTTTGCTGTCCTGCAAAGTCTTCAACAACCATTTAGGGACTGGTTTGGGCTGTCCAACAGCCTTACCTTTGTCAACACTTTGTTGTCCAAAGTGTTTCGAACTTGGACCTTGCTGTCCAATGTTTTCCGAACTTGGACCTTGCTGTCCAATGTCTTCAACAGACTGCTCTTCACCATAAATAGGTTCTTCTTGATGAACTATGGGCTGCAAAATTGAAGGAGTAGTGGGCTGTCCACTAGAAGTTGATGGCAGTCCCTTCTCTTCATGATTAGATGGCAAAACCAAATCTGGAAATATTTCAACATATGCATCATGGGGGAAGTCCCCTTTCATGACATGAGTGGGCGCAATATCATAGGAGGTCTTTTCATCAAAATGAACATCACGACTCACTATGATTTTATTAGTATCCATATTAAACAATCTATAGCCCTTGCTTTCGCTACATTAGCCAACAAATATGCATTTAACTCCTTTATCATCAAGCTTGGTTCGTAGCTTATTGGGAATGAAAGCATAAGCCGTGCAACCAAAGATGCGTAAGTGAGAAACAGTAGGCTTCTTACCATACCAAACTTCAAAGGAGTTAATACCTTCAAGGCTTTAGTAGGACACCGATTACTAATGTAAGCCGCCGTTATAACCGCTTCAGCCCAAAACTTGTGAGGTAGGCCCTTTGCTTTGAGCATGCATCGAGCCATCTCCATAATAGTGCGATTCTTTCTTTCGGCAACACCATTTTCTTGAGGTGTGTAAGGGGTTGTCATTTGATGATGGATACCTTTGCTTTGAAGATAAGTACCGAACGTATTCTTTATATATTCCCCTCCTCGGTCAGTACGTAAGATCTTCAAAGAGTGCCCAAACTGGTTTTCTATCATTGCTCGTTGAAAAACTTCAAATTTTGCCTTCATAGGATAAATCCATTGAAATCTTGAAAGGTCATCAATAAAAGTAACAAAGTACTTACACCTTCCAATGGATTCGGTCCTCATTGGACCACATACATCACTATGAACTAAATCAAAGTTGCCATCAACTCTAATAGTTCCATCAATTGGAAAAGCTTGCCTTTAAAATTTTCCAAGTATGCATCCTTCGCATACATGTCCTTCGGGATGCTCAATATTAGGAATGTCTTCAACAATATTGAATCTCTTCAACATCTTCAAGCTAGCAAAGTTGAGATCTCCAAACCTAGCATGCCATAATTCAGCCAACTCCAAAGAATGTGAACTTGATGCAACAAGACAAAAAGATGATGAAGCTCTTCGCTCATAGGTATCCATAAGGAACAGTCCACCACGTAATGTTCCCGAAGCAATGATCATAAGAGATCTCTTTGGGTCTTTGATAAGACATTTGTCTTCTTTGAATTCCACAACCAATCTTTGGTTCAAAATTGTAGAGACCGAAATGAGATTCTTTTTTATTTTTGGAACATAAAGTACATTACGATCCTCACCATTGGGTAAGATAATGGGGATCACTCCAATACCTTTGATGGGATAAGAGGTGTTATCAACACCTTGAACTCTGCTTCCATCATGCAGTTTCACAAGGTTTGTGAAGACCTCTTTGTGATAAGTCATATGGCGTGTGGCACCGCTATCAATCACCCAATCATTAGATGAAAAAACAGCAACTTGTAAAGCTGAAGATGAGCTGTTTTCTGTTGAAAAACCAACAAGATTTGAAGTGGCAGAAATCTCGTCTTGAGGAGAGATGAGATTATTAGTGACAAAAGCATAATTATCATTGAAAAAATTATCCTCCTTTCCAAATTGTTGTTCCAAAGTAATAATTGCGGTACTTGTATCGTTACCTTTCTCTTTTTCCTTTGCAAGCCTCTTCCTACATTCTTTGATGTGATGCCCAATCTTCTTGCAATAGTGGCACTTACCCTTCTTCTTGGAGCCTTGATCTTGAGCTTCCTTAGATTTTTGATCATCTTTGGAAATGTTGAAAGAAGGCTTCCCTTTCCACTTGCCTTTGCCTTTTGCAAAGAAAGCTTGATCTTCTTGTTCACCAAAGTTGATCCTTGTTTGCTCTTCTTGAAGAAGTAAGCCAACAAGTTCGTCGAAGGAGATTTGCTGTCCCCTAAGAGAAATACTCAATGATGACACAAATGGAAGGTAAGAATTAAGAAGAGAGTTGAGAGTAATAGATACAAATTGTGAGTTCTCAATCACTTCATCAATACTAAGAAGCTCCTCTCGAAGATCCTTGATCTTCGTCAAGTGGTTTGTAAGCAAATCACCTTCTTGCATCTTCAAGATAGAAAGTTGATTTCAAAGATATACCACTTTTGCCGCATTCTTTACTTGAAACATCTTTGCAAGAGTCTCCCAAGCACTTTTGGAAGTCTTGCATGATCTAATATGTGGAAGGATAGATCTCTTCACTGATAATGCAATGACGGAATGTGCTTGTGCATCTCGTCGATCCAACTTCTTTTGCTCATCGGAAGACACTTCCGTAGATGATGAAGTAGTTGTTCTAGATGGTGTAATAGGTGCCAAGGTAGGCGGCCTCTCTTCGTCACCATTAACTACTTCCCACAAACCTTTATTAATTAGAAGGTTCTTTATCATGTAGCACCACAAGGAATAGTTTGGGCCATCCAGCCTATCTTCATTAAATAAAGAACCAATAGACTCCGATTCTTTAGCCATAACAAAAATATCAGCTTGTAGTAGATAGGAAATAGACTTTCCAAGACAAAATCTACTCAAAGGCAACAACCTCAAAGCTGAAATTATGAGCACAATAGATTGCAATACTCCACATGCAATTTGCTCAACAAGTAATGAAATAGGTGGCTGATTTCTGCACAAAAAACAGAATGCTCACAAATAGGTAGACTTCAAATGAAGCCAAAACCAAAACCAGAAATTTGTGGCTAAAAAGAGTGCACACTATGTGAATATAGAGCTGATGGTAGCGCCCTACTCCAAGCTCATCAACAGGGAAATTTCAGCAAGAAATGTGTCCAAAACACATGTATCTTCATTTAAGAAGTAAATCTGAAATGTTCAGCATGTAATTGAGTCAAGATCACATGCAATTGGTTTGAGCATGGGCGCCCTACTGCTAGCTCTCAAATAGGTGAAGGTGCCCTGCAATTTCCTGCAAAAAAGCTATAAGAAGATGAACAGATTCTTCTCCTGCAAAAATCAGCAGTTTGAGGATTTTCTGCAACCAAAAGGGGAAGAAGATAACTTCCTATTGGGCGCCCTCCTGCAAGCAATATGATCACCTAAAGGCTCTGATACCATGTAGGAAATAGAAGCCTAAGGATCCATGATCTTAACTATTCAATCACACAAAGCATTCTCAAAAGAAAGAGAGAGATGGCTAGAAACCCTCTTGTAGAAACTTGTGGACAGCCAAGGAGAATAGTCAGTATTGCTTACAAAAGTGTCTTATACAAATGGGATGCACACATATATATAGTCCAAGATGAATATCTAACTTCATGACTATTGGCTATCCAACTACTTGACTATTGGCTTTCCAACTACTTGACTATTGACTATTCAACTTTCTATAAGTTACATGGAAAGAATAAGGTACCTCCAATATGTCAGTTGGGGTACTTAATGTCACAATTAGGCCTAGTGGACCCATGAGTCCCTACCAAGTTAATTTCATACTGACTTAGCTAATTCTAAGTTTAGGAGGCCTAATATAATAAATGACCATGGTTACACAACTCTCGACCTTTTGGGTCAAAGTAACTTATGGTGATGTAAGCAATTCCATTTACATTCCAACAGCAACAACATGGTGACCCAACAATGTTGAATGGCAACTTTGGAAATTACAATGTATTTTGTGCTTTGGCTATTGTGATTAGATTACAAAGGGCCTAGAATGGATTCATCCGTTATTGTGAAGGACTATTGTGAAGGACGAAACTTAAGAATTTATTCATAATATAACAGTGGAAGAGCACCTTAAACGAGGGTAATAAAATAAGCTCCAAGATAAACTAGAATCAAGCAACCTTAAGAGTAGTGAGTAGAACATTCTAACCAACTAAACAATCTTATGAATCCTCCCCCAAGCTATGGAACTGGCAATCGACTAAAGTTGGAGCTCCACACCAGGCAAAATCTCCACAAGCAAATTGCATGTGCGTGACTGGCCTCAGATTGGTGGTGCAATAAACTAACCTGTTTAGTTGGGAAATATTGAGCTTGTTGTGTCTCTTCATGTGCATAAGAGACCAAGTGCTTCAATTTTGCTCACAACTGGAGTGGAACAATCCCGAGCAAGTATTCAGGTGGCAATAATAGTAATATTTGGGGTAGATTTGCCCACCACACCCTACCATGTGAGCAGTTCTTGCAAAAACTCATCATATTCACCAAGAAATCTTCCTCTACTTTAGCATTTGAAATGTAACCAACAATTGTAAAGACATGCTTCTAGAGTTTTACTAGCATGTTACCCTCTTAAATATTCAAGCATTTACTTTGCTTGTGTTTTCATAATATTGAAGTAAAATGCGAGTTATGACGTTTTGTGTTTTGGACTGGCAAGTACAATCAAGGAATTAATATTAATATAGGATTCGGCATAATCCTAGACTTGGATATACGGTACTCGAATACTCAAGATTATTGGTTATGCCTCGTTATTCCGAACTAGGCCAAAAATGTAATTAATAATCTTGTAAGGACCCAGTCACACATCTAGTGACGTGGAGCTAGTGCATGGGTTACGACAACTATTGGCATGGTGTAGGGTATCAATAGTAATGAAAAGCATGTATGGGAATATTTTGTGCTTGCATGGGAGCATGCACAGCAGAGTCTATATATCAATGGAAAAATTCGCTCTCCTCCCATTCCAGTTTCGGTTTTCATTAGCAGTTTCCTCTCTCTACACCCGCATCTTATCCCATGGCTCAAGGGTAATGCTATGAGAGATTGATCGATAGCTTCTCATTGGTTGAGTGGTTTTGCTCTACTGTTATTCCTTTGTGTGTGTCTTGTAAGCAAGATGTCGAGGTGCCTTCCCTTACACACCTCCTATTCAAGTTGATACTATTTTCGAGTACTAGCATTGATAGTAATTATTTGCTCTCTGGAAACCATAGATTAATGTCGAAACATCAAACATACATTTGAGGGCTGCAAGTTTCTATGAGAACAATTGGAGAAACAAAAACAGATTGTAGAGCATCCAAGATCCACCACAAAGTATAAAAATATACAAAACAAGAAGCCTCAAAAACCTCAGGTTCACCATTCCAGAGTATAGTATTTGGAGATGATTTTTAGTGACATGCCGATGATTATCGGTTGAGGTCCTCCGACCAATGTACCATGTGTGGAGATTGGTGGATGATGAGAGTTGCACACTAGGCCTCATACACAAGTTTATGGACAAGATTGGGGAGACCTTCAACGATTGGTTCTTGATGAGCAAAGATATACTATTGTTTGTTTTGTGAAAGTATTTAGCATTGTTGAGTTGCTTTTTTTGCAATGAGATAAATTTTTTTTGGGTATAGGTGGAACTATTTCCACAAGCCCATACACACAATTGCTCACCCTATGTAGGCTACTGGAGCCCTATGCAGTGTATTTGAAATTGCAAAGCTTACTAACTTGGACTTGTCTTTATACATGTGACAAACACTTCTAATTTGCATAAGCAATGATGTTGTAGAATGTAGTCTATGCCATGCATTTTGGAGTTGGATTTCTTTTGTAGGAAACATCCTAGAATTTAAGATCAAGTTGGTTATGGTTGGGTATTATCCTAGATAGATCCAACATGGATGTGTAAAAGCTTGAGTTTGTGTCATAGGTGGATGATGTGCTAGAGATGAAGCTTCAAACGCGATACAAGCTTGTAACAGATAAAGGCACTCTTGATGCTATTGGACTTCACCCAGAAGGTCAAAAGCATAGGTACGTTGTGTGGACAATTTAAAATTTTTAGTTCATCAATTGTTGTTTAATAATATGTGGGTGCAATTTATCTAGTGAACTCCAAGTGGAGGTTGATATGTGGACATGCAAAGTGTTGATTATTCAACATTTTTGTTTTTTGAAGATCAAGTCTTCCATTTCTTGTATTTGGATTATGTGAGACATAGTAAAGATGTATTATTGACATTTGTACCATCCCAAACAAATTCTTGACCTTTCCCATGATATGTTGGATGAAGCACTTTTTATATAAGCCAGAGTTTGTTGTTCTTGATTGTAAATTTAACTGGTTGGAAAACGTTGATAGTCTCCCATGTAGCTTGTATTTAGTGTCACACAATAATCCCACAATGAACATGAAAATATCCACTTTTCGATCTCGAAGTAAGTACTTAAAAATAATAGCAACAAAAGAACTCATTGCTAGTATCTTCACCTAGTCAATAATGCATAAGAAGAATTAGGATTCCGCTTATAGTCCCACCATTCTTCTCTCAACACATTCTTTGTTCCCAACATAGACACGTGAAACATGCACAACCACCAGCTAATACCCCTTGGGAATTACTGATTATAGATACTTGAAGCCAGCTTTTTGACACTTTTGATAAAAGCGAAATTTTCAGCCATTGCTTTGTTTGGTCTAGGAAACAAACTCTTTTGAAACCTCACTTTTCAAACACATTTGAAAACCTTTTTTAAGATATTGTTATTTTTGGAAAAAGAAACCGTTGTCACCTATTGATAATGATATCATAAAGTTGTGCATAGACCTTTGCTCCCTTTCCAAACTTGTGAAACACATTCAAATGATTTCAAGTTTGGATGTTTCAAAAGTTTGATCGCTACGATGCCGCTACCTAAGGAAATGGGAACACCCCATGATGACTTACTAGGTGTAACGTGTTATTTGGATGCCTGCAATTATCAATTGAGATTCGTACAGCTGTTTTTTATGTGGGATGGCAATTCTTGTCAGGTCTCTTCTCGGTCACACCCTGTAGATTCCTTTGTATCCTTGTGTATGGAGGGGTCTACTTTCATGATGGTTACATAAACATGGGTGGCCTATTTTGCTTCAGCCATGGCTTTCCATTAGGATATCAAAGCTTATGGTGCACATGTCATTTCTATGGGATCCTTCCTCTCGGTCATTTGTTTTAGTTACTTTTAGTGCATTTGAGGACTATGTGGATTTCTTGGGCTCTTCTTGCATGCTCGTTCCTTGGGTCTTCTATGGTTTCTAACGGTTTTCAGGTAGTGGGCTTGGTCTACTAAAATTACTTATGCTTGATAACAAGTCTATAAAGCTAGCATAGGACATCCTGATTTGCAATAGAATTCAGGATTATACATTTATTTGGAGCTTTGGGTTGGACAGTTTACCTTTATGCATCAGAACTATGGCATCATACTTCCTTTACATTGTGCTTCTGGATGCTTTTTATGTGGCACTATTGCTTGGTTGCTATGGTATCTTACTCGATCAATTGGTGATCAATTGGTGCAATATTAGGGTTTTCTTGTAGCCGCAATGTTTCTATTGATGCCACATCATTCTTTTATAGTTGGTGAAAGGATGTTTATATCTATGCCTTACTTTTGCATTCTTGGTCCATGCAACTTGGTTGGTATATCAATGTTTGGAGTAATTTTCATAGAGACATATTTTGATACTTCCACTTGGGCCATTCGAGCACCTTGACAGAGCTTCATGTTTTTGTTCATGTTGGGGCTTTGCGTTATGTTTTTCAGCAGTTGCATTAGCCTAGTATCTGGTTTTCCTTTCATAGCCCACATTGAGAGGGAGTGTTATGGACGCACATGTCCTACATTTACCTCAGGGCTACTTCTACATATGGAACAATATTGGCCTGGGGCCTACTTTTATCATTTACTTGCTAGAACCCTTATTTTTATTCATGAACTAGGAGTTGGGCCTTGTTTGGACGGCGCACTAGTTCCCCTCCTTTTTTGACATTCTAATTGTGCCTCCTTATTTTGGCACATCTATTTTAGGGCTTCAATTACGACTGTGTATTATAAATAGGAACTCTTGCTCTTTATTTGGTAGCTTGTTGATTGTGGAGTTTACTCATGCTATTCCTTGTAGGTTTTGCTGTTGATGTTATATGATGCTCATGCAATATTCTATTTGCTATCATATAGTCATTTGTTCATTTGAGTGCATGAAAGAACATATGAAGGAGATCACAAAGTTTCTTACAAACAGCAAGTATTTTAGTAAATATTATGCCTCTTTGAGGTTAATCTTCTTGTTTTAAGTGTATCTTGGGAATGTTTGTGATGCATGATGAGTGCTCAAGTGAATCTGAGTACTCATGTTTTAAGCATGTCTTGGGAGTTTGGTATCTTGGGGATGTTTGTGATGCATGATTGGTGCTTAAACTGAATCTGAGTATTCATTTGTGATGTAATAGCTTTGATATAATGGTCATTTGCATGTGTTTCATGCAAACTCATAGATGTTCCTAGTCGAGTATGAGTGTGCCAGGTATGCTGCTGATTATGGTCGTGTATCACAAGATCCTATAAAAATCGAGTTTTTTTCAAAACTTGAAGTGTATGTGCTATGAATAACAAATCATTACTGACGATATCCTTGACTCTCAAAAGAAAGTGTCCACACTATTAATAGGAGAAAAATGCAAAATGACCAGGTCAAAAGAAGATGCAGATGTTGGAATATGATGCTGCAAAAATTAAGATCTAGTAGAAGATGCTGCAAAAGTTGAAGATGTTGGATACTTATGACACAAAACTGACTTTTCAAGAAGAAATTCTTGAAGATAATGAACATGTTTGTCAAAATGCTTCTTCAAGGATGTCTTCCTAGGGCAGCTGCAAATAATCTTAGAACGAGAACAATCTCTGTATAATGCAGACAGGAAGGTTATAGTGGCCACTCACTTTGAATTAGCAGCGAAATTTATATTCTTAGGCTCACAACATTTCAGTGATAATTCTTGTGAAGTTCATTTTATCTCGACAAATGTTTTCTGATTACGTATTTGCCTGTTGTATCTTCAAGACTTATCTCAATCTTTTCAGCTGACACTAAAAAGACTTTACTCAGACTAAGCAGGCCATGTGCATCTCAGTGTTGTAAGTTTCTTTTTTTTGAAGATGGTAGTACACCTTTTCTTGGTACTAGTATTTGTCTACAAACTCATATTATTGTAACTTGCTGTGTGTACTTATAAACTTCAATATTGACACATTTGATGAACGAGCATTTCATACTTTCACTTTAGTACCTATTGGTATAAACAAACACATTCAGGTGTGATATGGTGTCGTCTTGTAGGTCCTTGTACTGGAAGGCAGTCTCCAATCTTGTTGCTCCTGGAGGTTTGCTGGTAAGGGATAGATTTTTACTTTTAGAAAATATGAATACAAATCATCAATGAAGCAGTGTGTCCTTCTGTAAGTATTATTCTTTGTTCTTCTGATAGGTCATTACGTCGTGCAATAACACCAAGGATGAGCTTGTTGACGAGCTTGTCAAGTATGAGCAAAGCGTCAGAGATGATCAGAGGGTGGTCAGCAAGGAGGAAAGAGGCTCTTGTCCAACTACAGCAGGACCACCTGTGTTTCAGTATTTGGATCATATACGCACATATCCAACTTATCAATTTGGAGGCTTAGAGGGTAGTCGTGTTTGTACTGTTGCCTTTATCCGTAAAGCATAAAGTCAGCCAGATGAATAGATGAATAGCGCCTGTTCAGGGTTTGTACTAAGTTGCACATAAAGTGCTTTATCTCATGAGAACCTGAGGTAGTAGAATTTCAAAGCCAATCAAGACAAATGTTCCTTCCAAATTTGTTTGCAAATTTTGTGATAATTTTCTAGAATGCAGTTTTCAGTATTTGATTACCCTATATTGTAGGTAAAAATTATCTGGTCCCGTGCCTCGATGAGATTAGATTTCGAATTGTTACTTACAGAAAACAGATTACTTAGCTTTGAAGATATGTACAATCGCTGGTTGCAGTGTGCACTAGTGTTACGTTTGCACAGGTTTAGGGCGTCTTATCTGGTCCTCAATTTTATAAAGGTCAGGTTTTAAACTATGAGTGAAGCAAACACTCTTCAGGTTATCATATAAATGCTCTTGGAGATTATACAGGTATCATGTTGGCAGCAGTGCTTGAAAAGTTTGAAAAGGGCAGAATGTACAAAGATCTAAATATTTACACCAGAAGTTTTGTTTGATGTTTAGAAAATAAGAAATGGATTCCATGAAGGAACTAGCAGAAGAAGAAATAGATGTCATCTAATTACATGGTGGTAGATTGGACATGCAATTGTATAGGAGATACCTTCATTGAAATCTTGAATGAGTTGGTTGTGTCATTGATTTGTTGTGGTACACCGTAAATAATACCATGTACATAGGTCTGTTAGATCTTAGATCAAGTGAATAAGTGTGAATTTGGCACCCTGCGTGTGTAACTCCAATCAAGCGATCACATTAATATTTCATTTAGAGATGGAAATAAAAGTGATTTTTAGGCCATTGTGGGAGCTGATTCGATTAGTGGTCTAAAAATCAAAATTTTGAATAAAAGGTATTTCTCACCTCTTTTAGAATCCAACTTATAAGGGGCATAGAAATTGACCAATAGCCAAGGGGGCAAAGTACTCATTTTCCAGTATAAATAGTGGCACCATGTACTTCATTTTTCTGTTCAATCAAGAAGAGTGGAGACTACTAATTTTTGACATTAAATGTCATGGCTTTTCTTTATCCTCCATCTCTATCATGTTTATTGCTTTGTTGGATTTGCTTATTATTGGATTTGATCGTTATTGCTATCTTTGGTGTGTGTGTGTGTGTGTGAGAGAGAGAGAGATAGATAGAGAGAGAGAGAGAGAGAGAGAGAGGGGGGGGGGGGGGGGGGGGGGGGGGGGGGGGGGGGGGGGGGGGGGGGGGGGGGGGGGGGGGGGGGGGGGGGGGGGGGGGGGGGGGGGGGGGGGGGGGGGGGGGGGGGGGTGGGGGGGGGGGGGGGGGGGGGGGGGGGGGGGGGGGGGGGGGGGGGGGGGGGGGGGGGGGGGGGGGGGGGGGGGGGGGGGGGGGGGGGGGGGGGGGGGGGGGGGGGGGGGGGGGGGGGGTGGGGGGGGGGGGGGGGGGGGGGGGGAGGGGGGGGGGGGGGGGGGGGGGGGGGGGGGGGGGGGGGGGGGGGGGGGGGGGGGGGGGGGGGGGGGGGGGGGGGGGGGGGGGGGGGGGGGGCGGGGGGGGGGGGGGGGGG
>MU836666.1:0-25619 GCA_029204225.1 Diphasiastrum complanatum
AGAAGGACCATGGTGTATTTTATAAAGAAGAAATCAGAAGCCTTCAGCTGCTTCAGAATCTTCAAGGAGTGTGCATAGAAGGAGACTGGAAGGATGATCAAGGCCCTCAGGTCAGACAACAGTGGAGAATATATCTCTATCGAGGTTTAAGGAGTACTATCAAAGCTAAGGCATTGAGCAGCAATTCATCACTCCTTACAGTCCTCAGTCTAATGGCTTAGCCGAGAGGAAGAACCGTACTCTGGTCGAATCTGCCAAATGTATGCTATCGCATTCCATCGTTTGCCTAAGAGATTTCGGGCTGAAGTTGTCTCCACTACAGCCTACGTCCAGAATAGATATTTGACCAAGGCCCTCTCAGAAAAGACACCTCACGAGGTGTGGACAGGCTCCAAGCCTTCTTTGAAGAACCTAAGAGTGTTTGGGTGCATTGCCTACGCGCAAATCTCAAAAGACACGAGAAAAAATTGGACCTTCAAGGTCTTAGAGGCCATCATGATCGGATATACTTCATCTGATAATACTTATAAACTATATGATCATGATACCCAGCAAATCTTATATAGTCGGGATACAGTCTTCATCGAGGATCAGTTCGTCGACCTCAAAGGCAAGGATGTTGCTTAAGAAGAACCCACGTCGACTGCCATTGACACAAAAGTCCGAGCTTCTGGCTCAGGCGTGTCTATTGTCAACCCACTTCGATACAGCAAATCAGACGAAGATGTTGCTACTACCCAACAACAAATCCCAGGAGTGGTTCTTCAGTCGAATCCTCCCAGAAGATCAAGCCGAGTGCGCACACAGCCCACAAGGTATACTCCTGAGTCTGCCTGTCTTTTGATACAGGAACCGACGACGGTCGAAGAGGCACTCAGCCAACCAGACTCTGATCTCTAGATAGATGCTATGGACAGAGAGTATTCCTCTCTGATCAAGAACCAGACATGGTCATTAGTCGAAGCTCCTATTGGCTGCAATATCATTGATTACAAATGGACTAAGATCAAATACAATGCCAACGGAGCAGTTGACCGAATCAAGGCAAAACTGGTAGCACGAGGATTCACCCAGATCCCAAATGTCGACTACAGTGAGACTTTTAGTCTAGTCGTCAAACATTTGTCGATCCGAATGCTCCTTTCTTGTGCTGCAGCTGCTGACTCCGAAGTGCATCAACTCGATGTACAAACAACCTATCTGAATGGAGTGATACAAGAAGATATCAACATGATCCAGCCCGAAGGATACGTTTCAGGAAGGTATGAAAAATCATGTATGTAAACTCCACAAAGCACTGTACGACTTGAAATAGTCTACCAGAGCTTGGTTTCAGAGGATCAACACATTCCTCATCAAACAAGGATTCAAACCAAGCACTGCTGATTGCAACGTCTATTCCAAGTCAGTACAACAACGCTTCATTATCATCACCTTGTGCGTGGAGGATACGTTGCTCTTCAGCAACAATACCAATATGGTCAAGGATTCAAAGCAGATGTTGTTTTTAGAGTTTGACATGACTGATCTGGACGAAGCTCACTTCTGTTTGGGAATTCAAATCCACAGAGACAGAGCAAATCGACTGACTTACATCACTCAACAAAGGTATCTTCACAATGTTCTCAACAGATACAATTTGATGAATTGTAAATTAGCTCACTCACCAGTGAATCCAGGCCTGCATCTGTCAAAGGACCAATGTCCCCAGACCAAGTAGGAAGTGGAGCAAATGAGAAAATACTCTTATCGATCGATACTAGGATCTCTCATGTACGCAATGGTCTGTACAAGACCTGATATCTCTTTTGCTGTAAGCTCACTCAGCCAATACATGGATTACCCATTAGAAGGCTCTCATACGAGTCATGAGATATATTTGAGCTACCATGGACCAGTGCATATGCTATGGAGATGTCAGCAACGACAATCTTCATCAGCTCAGTGGTTATTCTGATGCAAGTTGGGGAGGAGATGTAGACAATCGTAAATCCACATCTGGATCTACATTCTTCTTCAATGGTGGTCCTATCTCAGTCGTAAGAAAACTTCTGTCGCACTTTCTTCTACAGAAACAGAATACATTGTTGCTTCTCAATCTATCAAGAAAACGTTTTGGTTAATAAATTTACCGTCAGATGTTAATCTGAATCAGTATAGCCCTACAATTTTATTTTGTGATAATCAGAGTGCTATTGCCTTATCGGCCAACCCTAGATTTCACTCTAGGAGTAAGCACATTGAAATCAGATATCACTACATCAGGGGCAAGGTTCTCAACAAGGAAGTAAGCTTAACGTACTGCAGAACGCAGGACATGGTTGCAGACATATTCACAAAAGCACTTAGTGTTAATGCACACAACAAATTTTGTGCATTGCTTAGTCTGAAGATCAAGGCATTCACGGATCCAGATTAAGAGGGGGTGTTGGATTTTTTTTCCTCTAGTCACCTAAATCCCATTTTTTAATCTGCCTCCATTCATGCTGCATATTTACTCGCGTTGTCGCGCAGTCTGCATATTCACATACAAATTCTCACAGGCGATGAAAAGATGAAAAGCAAAGGCTGACGTCACACCCTCTTCACGCTCATGCAGCTGAGCTAACAGACTGGCTAACAGTTTGTTTCTTGTTCGAGTTCGTTTCTGGTTCGTGTTTTGTTTCACGTTCGTGTTCGTCTTATCCCTCTGAGCTAATTTTTTTTTTTGTTTCTAACATACGACACCTTTCTCAACTCTCGCTACTCTCCCTCTCCCCAACACAACCGACTCCTACCAACAGACCACTCAGCCAAGCCGAGGTGGATCTCCTCACGAAGCAGGTGCAAGTGTACGGCGACACATTTGCCAAGTACCAGGTCGAGTTTGACAATTACCGATGCGGGCAATGCAGGAATTTACACAGGCAAAGACTGCCTTGAAGGCGTGCCAAAGGCACATGGAACAACAACCTCAAACAGCCCCTATGGTGATTCCACCACCACCAGTGAAAGACACTACCACGCAAAGTTCCAATTGACGGGACAAGTTAAGATAGGCAGAAGGACTGAACATTCAAAACCAGGGCTCAGATGTAGCTGATGCCAATGTCCAAAACCTGAGCCAGGAAACAGATCCGAGCCAAAGTCGAGGGGAGCGCTAGGCCTCGACATCTCAAGGCTCGAGATCCATATCAGCCGAGCTTTTTGTCGACCAAAGTTTGGAGGAGAAAATGAATGAACTCTTAGCCAAACATCCCCTCGAGTTCTCACGAGGTGGTTGGCAAAATTCATTTTCCGCCCAAACAATCAAGGGCAACAAGCTGAAAGCTCTTCCATCACTCCAACCACAACCAGAGTGGCGCAAACAACCCTTCGAGAGAGACCCTGCGGCCATCATGGCCTATGTGACAAGTCCACGCCAATTAAGGGTTAATGTGCATATTCTCCCCTGCACGAGACGATCCAAATGGGCAGAATGCGGCACTCCCTTGGGCCAGATTACGCTCCAAAACTGCAATTGGCCAAGAATTCCTTCAGAGCACGGATGAAACCCGAATGTAGATGCCAAAAGGGCTCTAATCCAGTTTTCCAAAACTTATATCAATTTTTCTGATCCAACAGTCCACGTGGCCGCCACTTATGCCCGGGACTTAGAATATTTGATGGGCATTGAGACTAAATGGGACAATTTTCTCCGTTCAATATTTTTTGATCTGAATAAAGTGCTGGCCTCCGAAAAGATTGAAGATCGTGCATCTACTATCGAGCGGCACTCCTTGGCGATCCATGGACGCAGAGATTCCAAGTCTAGGTTTAGGGTTTAGGGTGGATGAGATATGTGGTGATGTCTTCAATGAAAGTTATTAGGTTGGCGCACAAAGAAGAGTCTATACTAAACCGGCAGAGTGTCGAGGGACCGGCACTACTTCAGGCCGTGAATCCTGTTGGGGGTATTCCCAACATGATGTATATAAATAAAAAGTCGAGTTAGCAAAAATAGTTGCGAGGGTCGTGGCATCCTGCATGTATAATCCCATGGCCCAATGAGCACTTGTAAATAAATAATATTGACATAAACTTGACTTTGGGCCACGTAATTAAAAATAATAGTAGAAGGCCAAACATAAGCTTAAAACTTAAGTTCCTAAGTTTGATTAATTAGTCAAAGTCAATTGGTGGTAGGTGAAGTTGTTTCTCTCTCCACCATTGATTAGTTTGTGCTTTTGATGAAGGGTGTGGATTTCAATCCCACCTTCCTTGGAATAGCCAATAGGAGAAAGGGGCAACGGCCTTCCCCACATCCATAAAAAGGTACCATTTGTATCATATTTCCATGCTTAATGAGAAGGAGGAAACTCTACCATTTTCGAGAGAAGCATCCTCATTTGCTATTCAATACTTGCTAATGCTCTTTGTGTGTTTGCTTTTGCTTTCTAGTTTACATGTTTTTGGTTTCATTTGTTAATGTTTCCCCATTAGCATGCACGATGAGCAAATGAGCTAACCTCCTCTCTCTCTCTCTCTCTCTCTCTCTCTATCTCTCTCTCTCTCTCTCTCTCTCAATCATGATGTGTGTGTGGTTAGTGTAGGGAAGAGCAGTGTTAAAGAGTGATAGTATTAGGAAAAAGAGTAGGAGGCATCTAAAACTAGCATCTTGACATAGTTAGGTACCTATCCAGTGATCTAACCCTTATTGACAGGTGGAGGGCTGCTAACCGACTATATCTACACACCCTACAACTAATACTGTCAATTGGAACTAAGCTCTTGCAACAGTGGATTGTACAACAATAGACTATATGTGTCAAAGAGATAATCAATCCAAATTGAGCGAGATTTCTTCACCAAACCAAACTTTGGATACGCCAATCACTTTTTCGGTGAACATGATGAACGTAGTTTGGATATGAACAGATCCAATACCAGATCTGATTGAAGATGAACTCATCTATGTCAATCATGCCTTGTCTTATGATGAAATGCATAACTCATAGATGAGCAAATTTTGATCATATGGATCCTACGAGGTTTGGAATCCGTGATATTCCTAAAGAAACAACAATAAAACTGCCTAAAGCAGTTATTTTGAAAGAAGAAAAGGTTGTAGAACCAATGACGAAGAAACAAGAGAAGCAACATTACAATATGGTCCTGAAATGGGAAAAATCATCAAGAGAACTAGTTCCTAAAGTTATATCACCTTTATTAGATAAAGGTAAAGGAAAGATCAAGGAGGATTCTTTGAGTCAGAGTTCTCGCAAGACATCATCATCAAGGAAGTCGTCACCTTCAAAGAAGACCACATCTTCTAGGAAGTCATCACCTCCTCGAATGATTCCTACCAAGAAAGCTAAACGAAGAGCCAAGATCAATTCTTTTGAGGAAGAACAATCAGATAAAGTACAACATGATATGCCAGAGCATTTCAAACGCTATACTTTGGAAGATGTTGTCATTATGCTACCAAAAACTCATCGTCAACCAAAAGAGCAAGTACCAGAAACAAAAGATGTTTACGATGGACCAGCTAGGACACAACCAATGAATCTTGCTGAAACAGGAGAACCAAAAAAGATTGTGCAAGTTGGAACACAACTTACCCCAGAGTAGTTTCAAGCACTAAGGAAGTGTAGGAAAAACACTAAAAATTTTCCTTTTAGAGAACACGATAAAAGCTTGAATAAATCAAATGAATATCAGCGTCTTCAATCGTGTCTGAATCTGGCCTATATACTAATAGAGCAAGTTCTATTATGATTGAATAAAGTGTGCGGAATTAAACATGTGCATGAGTGTGATAGATAATTTTAGATGATCAATACAAATATGATGTTTGATCTTAAATTCTAGCAGAAATAAGTATGAAACACCAATGAAGTAAAAATCAATCTGATTCTTCTAATTGCTTCTATCTGTCTACCTACTTACAATGAGTAAGTGTACATGTACTTATATTGTCATAGGATAGGATTCTTGGCCTTCTTCTTCCTGTAGACAGTCGATCTAACCGTTAAAAATGGTTGATATATAATGACGTTTTGTTTCAAGATACGACAACTTATCTTTTGAATTCGTTCATCTATCGAACAAAAATAAAGGTCGAATAAGTTAATGTCGAATGAATATAGATCAAATCATCATTGGTTGATTCAAATGAATAAATGTCGATTATTTCGAATTCGATTCTTAACCTTTGTCGATTAAACTGTGCACTTTGTTAGTAGGACCGAGACTAATCTATCGAGGTGTTCTACAACTCCCTCTCAAAGTAAGCAGTTGGATTAACCCCAATTTTCTTCGTTGCTTTTCAAACAAAGCTTTACTCATTGGCTTTGTAAATATATCAACTGCCATTTCCTCAGTAGGTATGAAGATTGTCTTCAGTATCTTCTTTTTGACTAAATCTTGAACGACATGATACTTGATAGCTATGTGTTTCATTCTCGAATGAAATACAAGATCTTTCGTAAGATAGATTGTTGAAGTGTTATTCATAAGCAAGACATAAGGTTCAGAAATATTTTCATCTAATCCTTCCAACATTTGTTTGATCCATGTTAGCTCAGTTGCCATCTTAGTTGCTGCTACATATTCGGCCTCACACGAAGATTGAGCTACTATTGTCACCTTCCAAGGAGCTACCCACAAGGTGCATGTTACTGAAGCCACCCTTGTTACTATAGGCATCTAATCTGGAACCCAGTCTTCACCAAACCACAAGCACACCAAGAACATAATTAAGTATTTCACTAATACAACCATAGACCTTTACTGGACCAATGATGGCTATTTGTTAGAATCCATCCAAGATCCTACCATCCATGCGGCTATGCAATTGTTGAATAACTTCCTAATGGTTGGCAACCTCAGGAAGGAACGCATTTCATCTCAGATACTCCACCGCATAGTTGAGTCCAATTACAAGTTAGATCAGAAACCATTGGAATCTTATAATTGGTTTAAAATGGTTTTTGGAAAACTTAAGAGAGCTACCAAGGGTAATATCAGACAACAATTTGTTGCTGGCTCTCTTTTGTCCACCTTATCCACTTCTTACCTAGATAATAAGATCCATGGATTTCAGGCTAAATCCATACTGTCAATCTCGAAGATGTAGCATCCGCCAAGTCTTCTCGTCAGGCATCTAGTCGTCGTCGGGCACACCGCGAGGTCGTTATTCATAATCTGCCTTCTGCGTCACATCGTCGTACTAGAAAACCAACTCCAGTCGCGCTACCACGTCCTGCTGCAACTCCCTCTGCACTTCCCATACCCCCATCCACTGATAGGAATCGAGGTGCCCAGATCCTCAATCCACTATACAAGTGGTTAATTCGAATCATTGTGCATGTTCTCTCTTCATTTCAATACAAGCAGGTTGGCCCTCTTATGGAATGGATCAAGAATGTCCTTGCTCTCTATCTATTTTCCTTCATCTCTCATCCTTTCTTTGTATTTGCTAATTGTTGGATTTGATGTTTATTGGTATTGAATGTTCTTATGCTTTTATGATATTTGTGACTAGATTCAATGTATATAAATGAACCATTTACAAGAGGTCTAAATAAAACCTTATCTTGGAACATGCTATCGCTCTCATGGGAACGAAACCCCCGCATGACAACTAACCTCGTGTCCTTGATGCTTGTGAGCTTGGATCTAAGGTTGAGGCTAGGTTAGGAAATAGCCCACTACAAAGGCCACAAGGAAGCATCATGTAAGGTGTTGGATTATTCTACTATCAGAGTGATTCATCTAAAAAATTGATCTTTAATTTTTGTCCACTTTATTATCGAGTTCTGCAGTTTTATTTGTGTCTCTACGCAGTCTGTAGAAATACTCGGGAATCGCTCAATAGGTGGCTCCAACATATCGGACAATATCCGACTCATCAATGATGTCGACGGAGCTGACCATGTCAAAGAACGACAATTACTATTTCACCTAATAAAAAGCTAAAGACTTGCCTTAACTGCTTGGCAAGTAAATTTTTGGGAAGTCCTAACTGGATAGATGCCAACACATTATGGCTATCTACCAATTGTGATCTACAACCTAATTAGCTATCCTACTAGATACATGTTAATTACTTTAGTATAAATAGCTGATCACCAAAGACTTCTTAAGTCTCTAGAAAGTTTTTTTTCATAGCTCTATTAGAGGTGCATGTGGTTTTGCCCGTTATTGTATTGTGCTCGAGCATTGCTCAAGAGCAATATTAAGTTGTCGTAAGAGGGAGGAAGATTGGTCAAAAGAGACATGTCCGATACTGGCAAAACCTATTGCAGCTCGCTGATTTAGCAACTGTTTGAATTCATTCAGATGATCAGTGACTGAGGTTCTTTCACTCATCTTGAACGACATGAACTTATTTTCAGGAAGAGACGAGTCACCACATATGTTGTTTCAAATGGGCTAAAAAGAATGTCCCAAGCTTCTTTGGAGCTGGAACAATTTGCTACATGAGCTATTTGTGAATCTCTAAGACTTCGAGATACAATGGCAAGAGCTTTGCCATCCTTAGCTCCCCAGGCGGTCAGCATGTCAGGTTCAGCCAGTTTGGCTATTGAACTGTTGATGTATCCCCAGAGTTTTTTTTTTTTTCAGTGAGTATTATCTTCATTTTGAATTTTCACATGTGGAAGTCTTTGTCGTTGAACTTGTTGATCAAGCGGATTTATAAAAATATACCTTTCATGACAAATGATCTGTAAAATAGTCTTTGAATAATATTAGTTTGGAATGATGGCTTTGATGCCAACTTGTTGGGTTCTTTGTATGAATAATGCGAAATGATTGTGTTTGAATATTCTAGTTATCAGCTCTGATACCACCCTTGTTGGATACGAGATCCAAACAAGAGAAAACTCAACATATAAATTATAACAGAATCTTTGCCAAACAATAGATTTAGACGATTACTTAGATCGACAAGTTGAATATCTTAGTAGGTGTCAATGATGACCATGAATGGAGTGAAATAGTTAGGCATCTAAGACAACCATGCTTCCTTCGAGATTAGATATTTTGAATGAGTCGTGGAGTGAGTATCTGTATGCGAGAGAGAAATTATCAAAAAATATTTGACAGTGGAACACACATAAGAAAATAGAGAATCTGAATTGAGCTCTTGTAAATACAACGATCAGATCGAGATTCTGTGCTTGAGAATGGTTCACAGTAATAGCACATTGTGTGCTGTGATCTTACTACGCTAGTTACAGATTGAATACTATCTCTCCGTAGTGGGTTGCAGATTGACGAGAGTAAGGTCAAGACAGTGCTTGATTGGCCGATATCAAAGATGGTTAGAGAAGTTAAATCTTTTCTCGGTTTTACAGTTTTCTTTCATAAGTCAATTGAGGATTATGCTAAAGTGGCAGCACCCTTAAATAAGTTGACTAACGGCAAAGTTAATAAAAGAAAAAGAGAGGTCAACCTAGCGAGCCTATTGAACCAATGTTTTGAGAAACTCAAGCAAATGGTTGCTTGAGCTCTTGTTTCACAGATCGCGAATCCTGATATACCTTACGTCGTGCGAACTGACGCAAGTGATTCGATGGTAGGGGCAGTTCTTCTACAAGAGGATAGGCCGATAGCGTTTGAAAGCAAGAAACTCACGGGGCCTCAATCGTGTTATACAACTCAGGAGAAAGAGTTATTTGCTGTGATACATGCACTTAGAACCTGGAGGCATTACCTTTATGGTAGTCAATTTATAGTGTATACAGATCACCAACCTCTGAAGTACTTTTGTAATCAGAACAATCTAAGGGGTCGTAAAGCTCATTGGGCTGAGCTTATGCAGGAATTTGATCACGAGATCCGATATATCAAGGGCAGCTCTAACCAAGTTGCGGATGCACTTAGTCGGATTGGTGAATTTAATGGAATTTTCTTTCACCCAGATTTCCACTGATCTATCACTGAGAGGAAAATGTGAGTCAGATTCTCATTTTGGTCCCCTCTGGAAGATGCTGGAGACATGATAAAATGATAATGGAATAGAGATTTACTCATAGGGGTCTCCGGTTCCTAGGAAAGATAAGAAGATAGCAGAACAATTCTCTATCCGAGGTGGGTTACTATTTCAGAATGGGAAAGTCTGTGTACCGGTGGATGATGAGTTAAAGAAGAAGATTCTTTATGAGTGTCACGACGTTCCCTATGTAGGTCATTCGGGTATACACAGGACTTTGGACTTGGTCAGAAGAGAGTTTCATTAGCTGAAACTCAAGCCATTTGTCGAGTCTTATGTGGTAAAGCGTAGACCTTGCCAATTAGCCAAGCTGAATGCTTAAAGAGTGGAGGGTTGCTACATCCCCTAGATATCCCTCAGAAATGATGGGAAAGTATATCTATGGATTTTGTGGTTGGACTTCCAAGGACCCAACGCCAAAATAATTCTATTTGGGTTGTGGTGGACAGGTTGACAAAGTTAGCTACTTTTATACCAGTCAAGTCAACTGCTAAGGCTTCGGATTTAGCCCAGATCTTTGTGGAAAGATTATTTAGGATTTATGGACTACCAAGTGATATAGTTAGTGATAGAGATCCTAAGTTTACAGGTCACTTTTGGTCAGCTGTATTCCATAAACTTAAAACCTCGCTCAGTTTTAGTTCTTCTGATCATCCTGAATCAGATGGCCAGACTGAGAGAACTAATCAAACTATGGAGGACATGTTGAGAACTTATGTGTCTCACAGGAAATCTCAGTGGGAAGATTACATTCCTTTGATTGAGTTTGTTTTTAACAGTAGGTAACATTCTGCTACTGGTTATTGTCCCTTTATGCTGATGTACGGTTTTCAACCTAGATCTCCGGTAAATGTGGAGACAAAGTCTGTTAAGATCCAAAAAGTTGCAAATTTCTTGCATGATATCTATGAAATGTTGCAAGTGGCCCGTGATTTTATCCGGAGTGCTCAGGATAGAGCTAAGCACTATGCCGATCTTAAGAGGTCTCCCAGAGATTTTAAAGTTGATGACTGAGTATATCTTAGAATACCTAAGGAATCTAAGACTATGAGTACAAGGAAGCATTATAAATTGTCTACAAGATATTGTGGACCGTTTCAAATTATAAAGAAAATTGGTTTTTTAACTTACAATTAGATCTTCAGAGCAAGACTACAGCTCACCTAGTGTTTCATGTAAGCCGATTGAAATTAAGTTTGCATGAAGGTGAAGTAGTTGGTTCAGAGGAAGATCTTATCCATTTGGAGGACTCATCGCTTAGTGTTCCTTTGGAACCTGAAAAGGTACTCAGAACCAGAGATAAACAATTGAGAAGTCGTTCTATCTCTGAGTGCTTGATCAGGTGGAAGGGACGGCTTGAGGATGATGATTCATGGGAAAGGGTCGAAATCATAAAGAAGAATTTCCCTAGTTTTCATTTCTAGAGATAGAAATGGTTTAACGGGGGAAGAATGTTATGTCCATGTCCTGTACAAGGGAATCGGAATTATTCCTGACGTGGATAGCCGGTCACTCCAGTTGTATGTGGCTATTACTTATGCTACGTCATCGTGGACGTGGTCGTATTAGATAATTAATAATCATATGAGGGCCCAGACCTATAATTGGACATAGGAGCACATGCATGGTGACGACTGCTTAAATGCAAGAATAGGAGATCAATAGCTCAATTTAGGTTGCATGGGGATCCTAAAGGGAATATTCTCTCTCTCTCTTGAGAAGAACATGTCTAGTGGAAACTCGTCCATTCTCCTATTGTGAATTGTGATTCTTGAGCCAATTCTTCCTCTCCTCTCTTGTGTTCTTCACTGTGGCTTGGGGGTGGATTGGTTAGAGTATTGACTTGTCTCTCCATATTGGTTGGGTGGTTCATGCTCCACAGGTGTCCTTTTGGTTTGCATGTGATTGGAATCATGTAGATCTTCACTTGGTGGTTCTTACAACAGGTCATACCCCACATGCGTGAAGTTGGATCTTCATGTTTTGATCTTGTTTTGATCGCTCTTGATTGAAATTGCCAATCTAGGTCAATTTTTGAGTTCTAGTTTCTCTATAATTGGTTAATCAATCAATCAATCACTCTTGAGAATCAATTAGGGATTCCTTTATGGTCCTATCATTGTACTTTCAACATGTTATCAGAGCCAAGTACAAGAGAATAATTGATGATCAAAACACAATCCAAATTTAGCAAGTTTGTTGATAGAAAACTAGTATTGTGAGGGAGAGTCCAATCCAAGAGATTGCTTCAGGATTTGAGATCTATTTTGGTAGCGGGCTATAGGTGTAATTTTCACACGTGTGGGAACCTATGAACTTGCATTTTATTTCCTTTGTTCATTAGATCCCAATAATATCATTACATATCATCTTGATAAGATTTTTGATGCAAATCAAAGAGGAAGCATCAAAGATCAGTAGCCATTATTGAGATTTGACTTTGTATCATAGAATCCAATTAATAGGTGCTAAGAACAAGTCCTTAAAAGTGGTTTTACAGGTCTTGTTGGATCATCAAGGAGGAGGAGTGAGATAGGGTCATTTTTTCCCAAAATCTTTGATTTTTTTAAGAGATTTGATAGGGATTTGATGCAAACTCATTATATCTCCATTCAATCTTTGTGAGACAGTGAGAGGGACGAGACTAGAAGTCCTTAGCAAGGCTAGAAGTCTATCTTCAGTTGATCAATTCAAGTGAAGTTCTTTGTGAAGCTTCTAGAATCAAATCTATTCAATTTTTTTGAGTAATTCTTTGTAGAATATTTCAAGATAGTTTTCTCGAATCAAGATCGCGTAGATCTTGCTACTTGCGTCTTTTTGAATATCAAAGTGAGTTGAAGTGAGGCAAATTTTGGAAAAGAACTTAGGGAGGGACGAGAAGTACATCCATAGTACAAGTCACTAGCAAGATGGGATCACTTGGATCATTCCTCTTGGAAGCTAGTGAGAGGTTAAATTCTACAAACTACTCAATTACTCCTAGTGCTCCAAGACCTCTTTGATATTTTCCTAGATGAAGAGGATGAACCTATTGGAGGACAAGAGTTAGCAAAGTACAAATGAAGGCAAGACTACCATTACATTGTATCAAAATGAATGTTAGTAATGATCTCCTAAAGGAGGTAGCCTCTTGTACTTCGGCCAAAGAAGCATGGGATTCCTTAAAGGCAATCTGTGAATCCAACAACACCTCTAGAGTACTCATGCTTAGAGACCAAATCTTGCAAAGTATGAGAAATAGTGGTGAGAGTGCACAAGTATATGTGCTTGTAATCAATTCTCTTAATAAAGAACTCACTTCAATAGGAGATAAGATTCTTGATAAAAAAACTTGTACAAGTGATCCTCTAGGACATGAGTTCTCCAATTTGGTTCAAATCTTTGCCATACAATATGACTTACCTTCTATTGACAAGCTACATAGTGTGCTTGTGGCCGAGGAGTGTAGGTCCAACATGCAAATAATAGGATGAGTTCGTTGTCCTTGCATGATGGAGTTGAGAAACCCAACTTCTCTGTGAAAATTGGCAAATACTAGCTTGATAAACACATAGTTTATTGTAGATTTTTTAATCCACACATGTGTGGGCATGTTTCCACATGTGTGAGCATGTTTCCACATGTGATGAATAGGCCTAGGGTAGGTAGTTAGGTTCTAATCATAGGAGTTAGATAGGAATTTTGGTCAAGTTTTCCAAAATTTAGGAGCTACCTCCAAAAATTAAGGAAGTTGGTGTTGATCTAACTACCAAGATGGTATACCTAATGGTTAGGTCAAATTGACTTGAGTAGTTCAACCTAATGATTTATTTTACCTGAACACGTGTTGTATCTACTCGTCCAGCCAAGGATAGCTTGGTTGGGATCATTCTTTGTCCACAAGGAATACTACAGGCCATACCCCACACATGTGAAGTCGGATCTTCATGTTTTGATCTTGTTTTAATTGCTCTTATTGAAATTGCCAATCTAGATCAATTTTTGAGTGTTAGCTTTGCTATAATTGGTTAGTCAGTCAATCAATTACTCTTGAAAATCAATTAGGGATTCATTTATGGTCCTATTTACTGTACTTTCAACAATCAAGACAATTTTGAAGGAATCGAGACCGTCTATAGAAATACACCAATTTTTGACACAGTTTAAAATTCAGGGGATTATCCAAAACAATTCGAATAGACCAAAAGTCAATAGACTGTCAAGGGTTTTAAACTGACTAAAATAGATTGAATAGTGGAGCCTTATCCAATACATTTTGGGTCCAATCCCGTAGCCACCCATGGCACCTGCTTTGTGGATAAACGACACATTTTGGTAGGGATGTGCCATCAAAAACTATAAATAGATCAATCAAATTAGATTAGTTTCAAGTTGCTAAAGTTGAATCAAGCTCAAAGTTAAATTCATTCTTCTTCTCCTCCTCTTTGTTCTGCCATAGGCATAGACTGATTAGAATAAGCTATCACGATTACAGTCTATGTAAGAGCGAAATTTGAAAAAAGAATAAGATGCAATATTATCATAGCGCAATCAGAGTACATAACGGAAGCATCAAGCAACTATAATTTATCATCTTCAATATAGACTCTTTTTTGCTAATTTTATCTTATTCTATTGATTTTGTTATTCCCATTGGTCTTCAACTTAGTCTTAAAACTCAATAGTTAATAAAAACTAAGGAGCTTAAATTTTAAAATCCAAACCAAAAGGGTGTAATGTAATTTGGAATTAATTAGGCCAAAAAAATTGTTGAAGATAGATGAACAATAGAGTTCAACAAGAACAAGGCCAAAGGAGAGGAGAGATCTACAATTGCATTGTTGAGCAAAATTTATGAAAGTTTGCTTCATGTAAAGATGACCAGTAGTGGGCCAAGCCAAAGGTCCAAAGCATGAACAATAGAGTGCAAAAACAAGAATGCTAAAAGAGTAGCAACGCTTGAGTGAGCAACACATATCTGCCTCTACACAAGCAAAAAATAACAAGCAACCCATACTCAGAAATATGAAGCAATACCTATTAAGTAACATAAAACTACAATTGAGGCCCAAAGAAATAAAAAGTTCTACAAACATTTATGAGCATGATATTGTGGTTAGGGAAGGGAGAATGATTGAACACCAAATTGGCAAAGCTATCAACCAACACAACGTTATGAGAATTTCTTATATTTAACTATTATAGAACACCTACAAAATTATTATTTTTAGAAATAATTTGATATCATTGCAAGAAGTTGAAGACATATGTTTTTTTTTTCTCTTGAAGAAGTTAACCACAGATTAATAACTTTTTACAAAAATACATGAAAATAAATAAAAGCTCAAAGAAGCAAAAGTTTATCAGCTTCCTTGATCTTCAAAAGTAATATCATTCAGCAGCACATATGTATGGCTAAATCTCCTAAATCTGGTATGAAAATGAGCAACAAAAAGGTCAGTCACAGACTTCCAAGGAGTAGCATGGCAGTGAAAGAAAAGGTGAGGCACATCCTCATCCAAAACTTTGCATTTAGAACAGACATGAGTAGCATCCCCCCTATAATGATCCGAAACAGGAAGAGAAAGCTGAAGAATTCTGAGAGAGAAGACTCTAAATTTGCCTATCCTAATCTTGTAAGTGCGACGAAGTCTAGCTTTCCAAATGTGAGGGGGATTAGAAAGGTTCCATCTGGTGTTAAACCAAGAGAAAGTAAAGTTCTCCTCTTTAGTGGCAGAAAAGACGGAAGGGTAAGATATTTTACCAGCTTTGTCCAAGGCCTTGAGGATCCAGTTCACGCTGTGGTCCGAGGAAGTAGGGGTAGAAAGAGGGCCAAGATCACCATGCGAAAAGGCAAAGGACCGGAAGTTAGTTTCACGGGTAGAAAGGCCAAGCTCAGCCTTGAGGCGGGCGAGGTTGAGGGAATAGATGCATTCCATGATATGTCCCCAAGTAACAAAGCCCTTTCGAGATAAATTACGACAAAGTCTGTTCTCAATCAGGGCCAGAGGTTTTGAATTAATGGTGATGGTTTTAGAGAACCACAAAGATTCCAACGGAGAGATAGAATTACCGCCAGTACCAGAAGGTGAGCTCTCTCATAGTAATGAGAACTTTGTAGATAGATTTGAACAGTGGAGGGAGAGAGACGAAAAAGGTGAATGAAGAACAGGTGAACTCAAGGAAGTAGGAATGGGGAGAGTCGTCTCAGATTGCAGGAAGGGGAGGGAGAATAGCAGTCATCATAAGGGCCCAAGGTTGAGGACAATCGAAGTTTGAATGAGAGAAAGGGAAGTGATGGAAGGATCAAGAAGACCAAATCCCCCAAGCTTCTTAGGAGCAGAACATTTATCCCAATTCAGAAGACTAGGGTGATTATTCCAAAGGAGCTTTCGAAAGGACTTAGCAATAGAAAGAGAGTAAGATGGGGGGGGGGGGGGGGGGGGGGGGGGACCCAGATGAAGAGGAAGTGAGTAAAATAGGCAGAGATAATGTGTTTGAGAACATTGAGTCTGGCGACGAAAGAGAGATCAGAAAAGTTCCAAAGCAACAATTTGTTATTGATCTTCTCCATGATCCAATTGAAACGGTCCCTATTGGACAGAGAAGCTCCTAGAGGAAAACCAAGGTATCTAAAAACAGTGCCATGAGAGAGGATATTGAGACCCAAATGCCTAGGAGGGATGGAGAGAGAGTTTGAATAAAAGAAGAGAATATCTTGGTGCTTAAAATTGATATAATTGCTCTATCTCATCAAATGCTAAGTTGTCATTTTGTGATATAGTTCTATGATACTTACTACATTCTCAAGAAGATTTTTATTTTATTTTAATGAGGTCAAGGTAGACGTTGCTTGTGACAATTGCTATGCAACCATCCAAATAAATCTTGAACGCCTCATGACTTTTTATATTGTTAGTAGTAGAAGTTGTCGATAGCTTGTACCTTGTTGATGTCCTATAGTCAAGTGCTCATTTTTCCTTTGTATTTTGGTGCCACCTCTAGAAATAGAATTACACATGTTTTCTAACCATTTACACCTTCGAACAAGACTCTCATGTGGACAACCAATGAGAGATTTACATCAGCATAAAACTTTACGATCAAATATTCATTTAGACAATCAACAATTGGTTGCCACATAGTGCATTCACCTTTGAAAGATGCATGTGTTAGCTAGTCATTAGTTGTCAAAATGAACATTCTGCCAACAAAATAATAATAATTGCAAATAAAGTGCTAGTCTTTTGTCTTGGTATGGGCAATGCCCTTCGACAATTGCCCTTCAAGGGTGGAAGGCTTTTGAGACAAGGCCTTCCTTCTCCAAAAAAGCAAAGCATGATATAGAACAATCAATTCTTTTACTTTTCATTAGACATAGGTTCTATACACACATGTATGGCAAAGATAAAAAAATTACTGATTTTGGCATATTTGATAGGAATATTTGAAACTCTTATCTTAAAGTGATAATAGTAAGATACAATCTAATCAAGATTTTCCAAATTTAAAAAATTAAAAAACCATAATTTCAAGATGTGTATCTTGATTGTGATCATTTTGCTATATTTGCAAAGTGGGGTAGGGCCAAAATTCTTCCTCCTCCTCTTGAAGTGAGCTTGGTAAGAGTTGATTAGACGATTCGCTAAGAGGGATATACATAGATGATGTCTAGTGTAAACCATGTGATTTTCAAGAATGTCTTTAAAGCTTAGATTTTCGTTCAACATGGACACCAAAGAGCTGGGCACATTCTCCCCCCCCCTCTACAAGCTTGTGCACGAGCCCTTGTTAGCAATTTTTGTACTTGTGAGTTTCTGTTACATGGGGCATTATTGTCAAGCTGAACACAATCTCCGTGTTTGAAATAAGAATAGGTACCTCTCTTATGAGTTTTTGGGGCATGGGGAGTTGAGAACTTGACGAAAGGCATTTGCTTGACCTTCCTAAGGGATATTTCGGGGACACACAATTTTTGTTGGAACGAAATGTTAGCGTGGCGCAAAATCACTTTCGACATTTTTTATATAGAATTTACAGGTTCCTTTCACAATGGAATATGTGGAATTCTTTTTGTCTCAAAGCAATTTGTTTTGCTTGCAAGGTGCATGTAAAAAGTTTACATTTTTTACACACACACCTTTCACTTGAAAGGTGTGTGTAATTTTTTTTTTCTGAGGCCATTTTGTTGAGGAAGGGCCTTTGGCAACAGGCGGTAGTTCAAGGTGTACTGCCCTTGATGAAAGGCTCTTCCAATGACAAAACAGTTGAGGAGGAGGACCTTCCTTGGCATGAAAACATTTTTGAGCTTTCTTTTGTTGTAATTTTTTGGACATGCACCTTTCAGGTGGAAGGTGCCATAGAAAAGGGTAATATTTTTACATGACAAAAAAAGTGTTCATGGATTGTGCCCAAGGAGGCGCATATGTTTCCTTTGTAAAAATGTTAAAAGTGATTTTACCCTAGGGAAGGTCACCCTTCAAGGCCTTGTGGCAGAAGCCCTAAGGAGGTGGACTTTCCTTGTTGCAAAAACATGCACCTTATGGCACTTGGAAGACGCACGTTAAAAAATAAAGAATAGGGCTTATGCATGAGAATGTGCATATGTTTCGTTTGTAAAAGTGTTAAAAGTGATTCTACGACAAAAAGGTTAAAAAATAGTAAAAATATTTTCATGACGGGGAATGTTCGCTTCCTTGGCCCTTCCGCCACAAGGCCTCAGAAGGTGACCTTCCATTAGTGTAAAATCACTTTTAACATTTTTTTTACAAAGAAAACAAATGCGCCTCCTTAGGCACAATCTGCGAATGCCAACCAAGTCTTGACTTTATATTTGTATTTGGGATGGACCTTGAGAGGCAGAATTTGCCTTCCGTCCAGAATTGCCATAAGAGATTTAAGGACTCTAAGATTTTGTCCGGAGCCATCCAACGATTCAATGTTTATGGGATTTTGTTCAAAGGAAAAAAAAAAAAAAGTCAGACATGGCATTACATCGTGGAAGGCCTGAGGGTCTTACGCCTTCTGTGTAGGTCCGGGCCCTAGCCTCGAGCAAGGGCCCTCCGTGCACGGAAGGCCGTTGACCAGGCCTTCCACCGCACGTAAAATCACTTTCAAAATTTTAACAAAGGAAATGGAACGTAATCTGTGAGGCAAATTTTTTTTACAGGCACCTTCCGGCATCCGGAAGGTGCCCGTAAAAAAAATTACCTTTTCTTGCATGGACCTTCCGCTCGAAAGGTGCATGTAAAAAAATTTACAGCCAAAGAAAAGAAAAAAATTGTAAAAAATAAATGCACGTCGGGGAAGGGCCGGCTCCTTGGCCCTTCCGCCCGCGGAAGTCTTTGCGCCCTTGGGCCTCCGCCCTTGGGCGCACAGCCTCCCCGGGCAAATAGAATTTTCTCATGGTGCGTGGAATCTGGCAGCAGATACCATCATGAATGAAGAAAAAAAGAGCGCATCTGCATCGTACATACAGTTCCGACAATGGACCGCTCAGATGGCCCACTCAATATTAAGAGCCCAATTTGCCAAAGCTTCTTCCTGTGGCCTGTCGTGTCTTTTTGGCTAAGCGAGACCAAAAATAAAAATTAGTTGCTGGATTAATTCGCTACCATTGGATATAGTACATGCACTCAGATGCTGCCACGTTTTAAAACGTAAACGCTTAAAAGGATGACGCGTGTCTGTTGTAAACGCGTGGCTAGAATCTAGCTAGGCGGAGCGAAATACGTCCGTGTCCTGAAGAAAATAGCAAGCCCCTTAGGTACCGTCACGAAAATAACCCCATACGCCACTCAAGGTCGGAGGACTGTCTCGAATCTTAGCAGCACGATAAAATTGCAGACTCTTTACCGTTGGATTCCTTCTGATCGTTCAGATCTTGCCACGTTTTCCTAGTAAATCTTTATCTGACACGTGGCAAAATATGAGTGGTGGGGCGTGGCAATCCAAGCACCACAGAGTTTTCTTGTTAACTCGTTCGTCCATTTGTGGCTCCTCTGGTGAAGAGAGGCACGGGCTCTTTTTGGCTACACCACTTCGATTTACGCCAAGTGGCGAATCTGCCACTTGGCAGCTGTTTATTGGAGAGACGTGACAAAATCGGAACGATGAAAGGAAATCCAACGGTGTGCGAGGCTTAAATCGTATAGTGCCGTCAAGATACGATGGGGTGACGTGAAGGCTTGTTCTTATTTACGGTGAAAAGGACGGCACGTCTCGTCGTGGCTTAGAATTGAATGCAATCCCAAAACAGACGAGAAAAGCAAAGAAGAAGAAGGCGCGTTTGATCGCGAAAACTTATATCAGCCAGGACAAAATACATCTTCGCAAGCAGAAAATTGCTGACAATATGCTTTCGATCGTAGTTTCTCGCTATTCAATGGTCGACAACTGCTCAGCGATGGAGAAAAACTACTATGTATCTCGTTTCACCGATTTATTTCAATGAAAATAACAAGCCAATTCACTTGCCTGCTGCAGCCAGGGCAGCGATGCTTCACCTCTGATTGAAATCTTTCCGTTACAATCTTTGGAATGCGCTGTTTGTGGAATGCCCAGCTATGGCCGCCTATGGTTCGCTGTAGCAGAGAAAAGCGCGGAGCAGAGGTAGCAAGGGAAACAAGAATCGGTTCAATTTATTTGGCTTGACTTGGATCTTTATTCTTAATGGCTGCTGTCGCGGCGTGTCTTGTTTTACTGCTTGCGTTAGGAAGTGGTTGTGCGTGCTCGAAGTTGCCCTTCCGTTCCGAGGATGTTCTACCAGCGTTACCGCATCATGTTTCCTGGCCCGTGCTTAACACATTGCATAACGCAGTGGATCTTTTGCCACAGTTTGTGGCAGCAGTTTCACCTACCTCCAATGTATCCACATGGAAGGGGGCTTGTTTTTATGAAACCCAGGCGTGGTTGGAAATCACGGAGACCAGTGGCAACGCAACAGGCGGAGGCGTTTTATACATAGAGGTTTTCCTACTAATCATCATTTAAGCATCTGCTCTCAATCTATCTGCTCAAGTTTTTTCTCTCTCTTGCATTAGAGAATCTGCTATTCTTGTTTAGGTAATGTTTAAAATCCTGATGAGATTGTTGCCCTATTTCTGAGGACAGTGCCGTCTGAAGCCCCAAGAGCTCCTTTATTTGGTTAGCGTAGAATCGACACAATACTTAGGTTATTTTTTTGTATTCTACGTCTAGTATTATCGGAGTAGGTAGTTATTTATTACCGTTAAGCTCTTGCAGTATACAAGTTCATGCTTTAACATTTTGCAGTTATTCTGCATTCAGATGTGAACATATTCCAGATAACATAGCAACGTGATATCAAGTTCATCAAAAAGTTACTGTTTGGCAGGACGTAATGGACTAGATTAAGAAGAGAAAAATTGACATATATCTCATTCAATCCAAACACAATCGACACAAGAATTATGTAATATCAAACTTAAGCCTTCAACTTTGTCCAGGCTGGAATCAGAAAACATTAGAACATAGACAGAGAGAGGTAATCAACAAGTGATTGCAATAGAGATCTCAATAGGATAAAACTATGAAGATTGAACTCCATGCAACTGAATCAAACTCATATTCCACTCCAGATGGTAGGAAGCTGGTCATCATTCTTCAAGCAAACGTGATCAGATGTTTTCTTCAATAACTTAACTATGAATAGGTTTTAGATATGCGTCGTTAATTATCAGAAATCTTCACTGGTTCAGGTGCCTTTTTCATCGACCTTTTTTTTTGCTCATCTAGGTCACATGAACCTGAGCCATTTGGGGGGGGGGGGTGGTTTGTCGTTTACATACATAAAATAGACATTATCCTTCTAACATGACTACCATCCACTAAAGGAGCACGCCCTTCTGCTGGATGATAGAAATCAATGGATTAATTAATGGCTGTATATGTGTTTGCCTCATGAGTCTCAGGTTTGTACCTCTTGCATAACAAGCTGAGATTGCTTTTCATCCACAACATTTGGAATGATGACACGACTAAAAATTGCAGACTAATGAAAGGGATCATTTGTATTTGCCCACTCCACTGGACGCTGATCTTGAGTTGTGGGACCAGCAAGTGAATACTTATCGCTTTTGCGCATGTGTGTCCCTTGTAAGTTGTGACACATATCATGAATCTCTAGTATGTTTGGAACATTCTCATTTAGTGATGCCCATGATGTATAACATGTTGCAACTCAAATATAGTATCTTTTTTGTGTCCTCCATGATATAGAAGCTTTGCTCTCTTGTGTGTAGCTGTCATATTGCAAGCTGTGCTGATGCTTCTAGCTATGGTGTCATTGACATTGGCTACCAATTTCACCTCAATATGCCAATAAGAGTTCAAAAAAGATATGTGTCCTAAGGTAACACATAGTGGCCAGCAAAGGATTAGAAGCTACAGAATCAGAAAATTAGGGTGTCGAGGTCAGTTGTGTTGTAGCTGAACTTGAGAATGATAACTAGTAGGAATGAGAGTGCTTTGGAAGTTCAAGCCAATTGGCATCATAGGCCTCATTGGATGCAATAGTAGCTCTAAATGAATTGACAGAACGCTTTTTGAAACGCGCCGTTTCAAAAAGCGTTTCTGAACGCATTTTCAGAAATGCAATGCAACTACAATATAAACATCCTAAATCAGTGCACATAGGAACATGCACAACCTTACAATATCTTTACAAATAGCTGACAAATGCTAACTCAAGTGCAACAAGAATGCCCCAAAAGACTCATATGGGTGACCCCTCCTAAATCCCACAGCAAAACTCTAAACGAACTTGGTTAGGCCTCCGACTTGTGGATGTGATATTGTCTAATTGAGCCTCCCACCTGTGATGAGCCAATCACTCAGTTGTCGTAGTCGAGAGCTAGCTTTGGAGCTCGAGTCTGGGCCTAGACATTTTGTTGCCTAGGCGTTGGACTAAAATTGGCAAGCCCCCAAAAATACTTTAGGTTTGGAAAAGCGTTACACTATGTTCTAGGACTGAGAGGAGACACTAAATGGCAGAATAATACTAAGACAAGACAAGCAATCATAACTTGGCAACTAGACAGATCCAGGAATCCAATGCCAAGTGTCAGTTCCCGTTACCCGTGCTCTATGCTCAACTCATGTTGGACCAAAGAGACCAATTTGTGTAAATATAAATATATCTTCTCACATTTGATTGATAGATGAGCATTAGGGCAGATTAGCATTTTAAGTTCACCTCCACGCCAAGTCCAATTGATAAAGGACAATTACAACCTTTTTCTTAGCAACAATTTCAAGGTCAAGTTCAGGGATGCTAGGCTTGCAACTATGTAGATTGGTTCAGTTGGCTCCAACTTTGTTCTTTGGTTTCATCAATCAGCGTGTTGCTTGGTTGGATTCTAGAAAAGACTCATGATATGTTGGTTAGCATGCTTAAATAGTTGAAGCTAGCTCCATGGAGCTCATGTTGGCATGGTGCCAGATCGAGTCTTCACTGCACTTGGTTGAATGCCTAAGTCAAGTAATCTTCTTTGCATTCAGTGCATATTACTTCTCCAGCTGGATAGATTTTTTTAGGCAATGTTTTTTTTGAAACAGGTTAATGACATTGTGGGATGAACCTTTCCTTTTTCTGCTTGGTGTCCACTGATAGTACCTTTGTCCCGGCTTTATGACATTTTGCAACAATTTTTTTAGCTTTCTTGGCTTTTACCTTTAGTTAGGTACCTCTTTATGTGATTTGGATCACTAAAAAACTTTCTAACAACCTTTTTTTTTTTGACTTACTAGTTATTGGTTTTTTGGTGGACCAGCCTTCAGTTTTCTCTTCTTTATCACCTTTGGAACCACTTTTGACAAACTTCGGCGTTCATTAAGTTCTCTGACAAGTTGGGATCATATTTCAGAGCATCAAATGAGTCATCTGTTGTGCCCATTAATTGCTGATTTTTGTTATTTGTCGTGGTTGTAGCCAAGGAGCCTATGATCAGTGACAACTGATCAACGCAGTCCCAAACTTGTCCTATTTGTTGCAATCTTTGAAAGGTATCACCATGAAGCGTTCAGGATCAATCATTGCTTGCCATAGACCTTGCATAAACTTTCTTATTGGAAACTCCATGGACCGTCTGGTCCAGGATCCTGACAAGTTGGGATCATATTTCAGAGCATCAAATGAGTCATCTGTTGTGCCCATTAATTGCTGATTTTTGTTATTTGTCGTGTTGTAGCCAAGGAGCCTATGATCAGTGACAAACTGATCAACACAGTCCCCAAACTTGTCCTATTTGGGGCAATCTTTGAAAGGTATCACCATGAAGCGTTCAGGATCAATCATTGCTTGCCATAGACCTTGCATAAACTTTCTTATTGGAAACTCCATGGACGTCTGGTCCAGGATCCTGACAAGTTGGGATCATATTTCAGAGCATCAAATGAGTCATCTGTTGTGCCCATTAATTGCTGATTTTTGTTATTTGTCGTGGTTGTAGCCAAGGAGCCTATGATCAGTGACAACTGATCAACACAGTCCCAAACTTGTCCTATTTGTTGCAATCTTTGAAAGTATCACCTGAAGCTTTCAGGATCAATCATTGCTTGCCATTAGACCTTGCATAAACTTTCTTATTGGAAACTCCATGGACGTCTGGTCCAGGATATTTTGCTTATGTAGTCCTCCACCAGGTCAGATCCTCTTTGCTTGCTGGTTTCTTGCATCTTGTTGGCGCATGCTCATCCTGGCATAAGCTCTTTCACAAAGTTAGCTTTTTCCTCCTCATCCTCTTCAGCCACCTTGTAGTGCTTTTTTGATCTTAAAAACCACAAAAATAAAGGAGGAATTAAAAAAAATCAGGAGATACTTATCATTTTGTTTATATGGCAATACACTTACATACATATTTTGTTGATATAATGTGTAATTTTTCTAATTCTTTTAAATTTCAAGTTCTCATGTGTGTATATCTTTATATTAGATATTGTTATGTTGATGTGGCGTTCCTGTTCCCATGGGTCTCAGGAATGTCTCCTCTCCTCTTTCCTATTTTGTTGTTTCCTTGTCACTACGGTTTTGATTCACCTTTTTTATGAAAACCTCTATTTAATTTCCCTTGCTGAATCTCCGCTGGCATCCTTCTTCCACGATCAAGCGGTTCTTCTCCCATTTTTCTCTGTCCTCTGGCGATCTCTCCTGTTTTTGACCACTCGTGCCTTTTTACCTGGCACCTTGGATACGCTCTTTATCTCCATCCTTCCACAGTCCGTGATCTTATAGGCTCCTCCGGTAGGGCTGAAAGGCCTCATGGCTTTTTGATAACCCTTCTGAGCGCTATGATCCTCCTTTGTGAGACCAGACTTTTAAAAAAGTTATATGACCGAAATATAATGGCCACAGTTGAACATTTAGAATTACGTGGTGGCATTTACAACCTTATGCAACTACTCCCATGCCATACATAGGATATTATTTAAAGGTACGTTAATATCAGGTGTACTCAGATTAAATCGCTGATCATTGGGTTTTCTTTTTGTATTTTTTATTTTATGAAAGAAGTGCAATTTGAATTGGCTAGCCATTATTTACGAAGTCTACAGGTTTGTTTTCAGAATATACATAGTGAGTTGGCGGACACTTGTTAAATCGTTTTCTTGCAAGCCTCATTGAAAAGTATAGCGAGTGGGCAGTTTTTGGCAAGAGATT
>MU836667.1:0-25536 GCA_029204225.1 Diphasiastrum complanatum
CAATTAATGGCTTCTCCCCAAGAATAGGCACACGAGAACTCTCTTTTAATGCCTTCAAGCTCACAAAAATCATGAAATTTATTGGAGATATATTCACCACCTCCATCACATCTAAGAGCTTTAATCTTGAATGAGAATTGCTTCTCTAGCTTTGAAAATAAGGAAATGATCAAACACCATAGATTTAGAAGCAAGAAGATATATCCAAGTGAATCTTGTGAAATCATCAATGAAAGTAACAAATCAAGTGGCTCTTCCCTTGCTTATAGTTAATGAGAAATGCACATCCGAGTGGATTAACTTCAAAGATGCTTGCTTTTGATAGAAGATCTTGTAAATGGCTTTTTGTGAGATTTAGCAAAAGCACAGGCTCACAAGGCTTGATCTTCTTGGAGAATGACTTTGGCAAGACAATAGCTTTGGCCTCTTTGATCATAGAGAGCATGGATTTGTAGTTGGGATGTCCCAACCTCCTATGCCATAATCCTTCATAGAGAGCTTGTTCACAAGAGCAACATTACAAGAATTCACATATTCATTTGGATCTAGTTTATAGATGCCTCCAAATCTAGATCCTAATGCAAGTATCTCATCATTCTTCTTGATAGTAAAAGTATCAACATTGAATTTTACATCAAGGTCATTATCGAGCAATTGGCCAACACTAATGAGATTCTTAGTAAGCTTAGGCACATAAAGCACTTTAGAAAGAGAAAGAACTTTAGAGGATGCAAGCTTTAAGGGAATGTTTCCTATGCCTTCAATAGGCCATTCAAAATCATTTGCAGTGTATATTGATTTTTGACTCCATCATAAGGGGCAATAGAAGAGAAAGAATCCTGGAGCTACACATATGTGAAGAGGCTCCACTATCAATATACCATAAGTTGTCCTTCTTGAAAGGAGTGGATGAGAAGCTAGAGACCATAAGAGATCCCTCTCCATCACTTGCAATAGGGTCTTCCTTCTCATTGGTGATGTTGGCTTGCTTGAGTTGATTCTTCTTCTTGAAGCAATTGGTGGCATAATGGCCTTTATTGCCACAATAAAATCACTTGATCTTCTTCTTCTTGAGCTTGGATGATGAAGCATTAGAGGAATCATTTCCTCCTCATATTTGTCTTTGAATTTGGCTTTGTCCTTGCTTGAGGTTGTTGAAATTGGTTCTTGCTCCTCCCTTTGTGCTTGTCCTTGGCAAAGAGGGCTTTTCCATCATTATGAGTGAGAGAAATCTTGTCCATCCTCAAGAGCTTATACTTGTCTTGATTCTTCAGAAACTAGCACACTTTGGAGAGCCTCCAAACTTGGTAGCTCCTCCTTAATGGCATAGGATTGGACAAGGTTATCAAATTCACTTCTCAAGCTATTGAGAATGACTTGGACTAGTTCATTTTGATTGATGGAATCACCAATGCAAGAAAGCTCTCTATGAATATCTTTTACTCTCAAAACATAACTAGATGCACGCTCATCACTCTTTTGGCTACTTTGAAAGATTTGATTTCTAAGAGTGAGGAGCCTAGAGGTGTTCTTAGCCTCATAGATAGACTTGAGACAATCCCAAGATTCTTTGGCTGTTGTACAAGTACCTATCTCCCTGAATATCTCATTAGAGACACTTATCTTAATGTAGTGGAGAGCCATCCAAGCTATCTTTTTGTATTTTTGAACCTCTTGAAGAACTTGTGGTTCTTCTTCAAGGCCAAGAACTATGTCCATCACGTCTTGTAGGATCAAGATGGACTCCATCCTCATCTTCCAAATTGAGTAGTTTGAAGTGGACAATCTTTCACTGGTTCCAACAAAGATGAACTCATTGAAGCCATTTGAAGTGAAGAAAACTCAAATGATGAACAATAAATGTTGTTACACACTCTCAATAGGATCCAATAATGAAGTCCTATCTCTTCTTATGAAAGATCTTGCAACTATTTGTGAACTGATTCTCACTAGCTACACAAATCTCTCTAAAACAAGATCTTTTCACATCAAATGATGGAATATGGACAAATTTAGGATCATTTACTCTTAGCACGTGTGAAATACACTAAGTAACCAAATTTGACTCAAACACAATGATATTGCATAAAACAAATTGGCTATGATCTCAAAATAATGTCTAGATCACTTACAGATGAGATTGGCAACCATACAACTGTGAACAGAGATCTAACAAGCAATCTCTTGACCAAACCAACTGTCTCCACCCAGGTCCAGGTGCCGTACCTAACCCTCTTCAAAAGCTTATAACTTCTGATTGGCTTAACCAAATGGAATGAAACTGATTGCAACAGAAACTAGACAAAAATAGCTTCAAACAAGCTATCAAGCAAGATAGATGGATCAAGCATGATAGAGAACTCTCAATCTGAAATTGGATGTTCCTCACACATGTCTCAGCACCTGATTCCATACAGTACCAAGTCAGACCCAATCAATGCCCTATTGATCTCTTTTGATCCAAATTAGACAAGATAGCTAGGAAAATGGATCTTGACAATTTCTAGCTCAAGATTGATGAATAGTTTTCACTCAAATGATCAAAATGCATGGTAACCTTAGGTAGGCTCTGATACCATGTTGATTTCACACGTGTGGACTGTCCACAACATGTACTTGTGATCTCCTAAGGTGTGTAGATGCACCAAGATCAAGACTAGATTGAGATTCATCTATCTTTGATTCTATGGCAAAAATACACTACTACATGCATTCAATCGCTTCCAACTCTCACTCACACGTGTGGGAAGTGTTCCAAAAATAATCTAAGTAAAAACAAGCTGCTCTCCTCGAGTAGAGAGATAAAATCATCATGAGCTCGGGTAGAGAGAGAAGGTAAGAAAACCAATTACTCACAAAATCCACTCAATCTCAAAATCAACTAGATCCAAATGAGGAGTACAATGATACTAGTAGATCCATGAGCTACCACTATGCTTAACTATGATTGGACCACATTTTTCCACCTCTTAATCCTATTGGACCATTGATCCATTCACCTCTAAATTCTATTGGACCATTTTCAAGCAAACCTCAAATTATATTGGACCCTTCAAGGTTCCACCTCTAAATCCTATTGAACCTCTTAAATTTCATCAAGCAAAAGTATTACACTTGTCTACACTCTAATTGGCACGAGTTTAGCCTCTTACTCTATTTTGGCTAATTAGTGGCATTATAAGTGGAAATGAATAATTTGCCATCTATGCCAAATTTGGTCCTATCAACATCCTACACCTAGATGCTTGATATAAAAAAACATAAGACCCCTATATCTAACATAGATAATCTTTTTCAATTATTCACAACACACACACACACAACAACAACACAACATCAAAATATTCACACAAATATCCACGCAACATCAAAAAAATATTTTGCATAGATATAGTCGTGGATACAGATGCGTGGAACATCCAGCCATGGATAATCCATGCAAACATCACTTTCAGCAACAGTTGTACACTTGAGATCAAAATTAGAAAATTTAAACTACGTGGATGTTCTACGCAAAGATTTCCAGGACGCTGCAGTCCGATACTGAGTACCAGCATAGGCGTAGTGGTTTTGTGTGGATTATCCATGTGTTAATAATCCATGAGATACTGAACTCACAAAAAAAAGAGGTCGACTTTTGTGTGGATACCATGTGGATACTACGTGGAAGATGTAGGAAAAATAGTGATTATTTTTCCACAGAGAACACGATGCAAGTTTGAATAAATCAAACTAATATTAGTGTCTTCAATCGTGAGTCTATCTGATCTATGTACTAATAGACCAATATTTATTCTGATTGAATATGCGTGTGGAAATTATATGCAGAAGTAAGATATTATATACTGAAGTATGAGACAACATAAGACAATTTAGATAATAAGAAACTATTGATCAAAAATGAATTTTTATAACTCTAAATCTGATTCATCAATATACATTTCTTGCTATCTTATCTCGCTGTTTTGTCTCGGATTGAGTTGTTTTCAACGAGTAGTGCAAATGTATTTATATTGCTATAGGACATGTCTTTTGGCCTTTTATTTACTGTAACAGTAGAAATCTAACCATTTATAATAGTTGATATTCAAATAGATGCTCTGTTTCCAGGCACGAATAAATACTGTTTGCGAATATCTCACAACAATTTGTCTCTTTGTCTCAGCTTCATGTTTGGAGAATTGTTTGCAACACTTGTCTCTTCGTGACATTTTCATCTTTTGCAATTGTTCGCAATAGATGACAATTCTTGAGTTTGAAAGAAGCTAGAATATTTTCTCAAACTGTTCGGGATAGTTTCGTGACAGGTGAGCTTGAACAAGACACTGTTTTGCGAATCTTTCATGAATGTTTCGTGTTGGTCACGAATAGAAAAAGTTTTGAGTTCGCATCCATTTCTTTCTCATCCTTTGTCAAGTTGTGCACTTTGTTGGTAGAATCAAGATCCTGATCAATTGTTCTACAACTTTCTCTCAAAGTGGCAGTTGGATTAACCCCAATCTTCGCTGCTTCTGAACGAGGCTTTACGTCTTAGTGGCTTTGTAAAGATATCAGCTATCATTTCCTTGTGGGTATGAAGACCGTCTTCAGTATCTTCTTCTCAACTAAGTCCTGAATCACATGATACTTGATAGCTATGTGCTTCGTTTTCGAGTGAAATATAGGATCTTTCGTAAGACAGATTGCTAAAGTGTTATCCATTAACAAGACATACGTTCAGAACTAGATTCATCAAATCCTTCCAATTTCTATTTAATCCATATTGGATCCTTTGCCATCTTGGCTGCTACTACATATTCTGCTTCACATGAAGATTGAGCTACAACTGTTTTCTTCTTGCTAATCCAGAGTACGGTTGCGCCAAATGCTAGAGTACAACCTCCTGAAATACTTTTGCTATCATCTTTCATGGATGCCCAGCTTGCGTCACTGTATGATTCAATGTGAAATCTAGTTTTTCTGAATAACACAATCCATAGTCTTTCGTTTCTTGGAGATATTGTAGTACTCTCTTTGCCGACTTCCAATGTAACGATCCTGGGTTCTGATTATATTGGCTCAGCCTGTATACTGCAAACACTATATTAGGTCTGGTGTTGTGTGCTAGATATAACAATGATCCAATCAGCCTACGATAGGGTGTCTTGGCAATTCTTTTTTTCCTCGAGAGTCTACGGACAATATGCCTTGCTTAGTATTGTTCTAGGTATCATGGGAGTATGCACACCTTTGCATTTGAGCATGTTGAAGTCTTCAATGATCTCTTGAGTGTACTTTTGTTGGTGAAATACAACTTACCACCTTCAAAGTCTCTCACAATCTGCAAGCCTAGATAGATTTTAGCTTCTCCTAGGTCAGCGATCTCAAATATTTCAGAAACGTCTCTCTTGACATCTAAAACAAACTTATCTCTTCTTGAGAAGATAAGTGTGTCATCAACATAAACAACTAAAATGATTATTTCCTTTTAGACATATTTGATATAGACATTTGATTCAACAAATAGAGATTTGAAGCCTATGGAACATAGTGCTTCATCCTTCTTTCTATACCATTGTCTTGCTGCCTGTTTGAGACCATAAATGCTGTTATTCATGTGACATATGTATTCTGGATACTCTTGGCTTACAAAACCAAGTGGTTGGTCCATGAATAAGTATTCTTGATTCTGCGTGCAGGAAAGCAATTTTCTGATCCACAATATGGATTTTCAAATCAGGAGCCACTGCATACGCAAATAACAAGCGAATTGATGTATGTTTGACTACTGGTGAAAAAGTATCAGTGTAGTCAATCCCATACTTCTGTGAAAATCCTTTAGCAACCGACCTTGCCTTGTATCTGATGTTTTCTCAATCAAGACCTTGTTTTGATCTTATAGATCCACTTGCACTTGACTGAAGTTTTGAGTTCATGTCCATTTCTTTCTCATCCTTTGTCAAGTAAACTACGCGCTTTGTTTGGTAGAATCAAGATCTATCTGATCAATTGTTCTACAGATGATTATCCACGTGTGGATAATCCATGCGCCATCCATGGAAAATCTAGAGAGTTAGGTCTGTGATTAGAGCGGGTTGAAAGTTTTCCACAATTTCAGATCAGTGGTGATCCAATCCATAAAAAGATCTTGGGTTATACAAGAAGCTACTCTACCAATCTCATCAATGTAGAAAAATTAGCATCTACACACAAAATGAGATACAAACTCTAATAGAACTTGATCAAACATGAATCAAAAATAAAGTACTATTGTTGTCCTACAAAACCAGCAAGCTACACATGTGATCCAAAAATAGCAAATATAGATTATTCTACACATAGAATTGCATGCAATCACAAGTATAGGGCACCAATGGATATTAGAACCCAAGAGAACCATGTATAAGCATGAAATGGGATAGAGAAAAGTGAAGCTATCTCTCCATGAGTTACATCCTTTAATAGCAGGTCTGAACACTATTTGGCCACTTGGCTTTTCCACCAAAATGTAAACCCTACTATTTTTGGGTCTAGATTCAAAGTACCCAACATTCAAACTTGATTCTACTCAAACTCAACTTCTAACTTTCCCTCTATTTTCATATAGGTAATTTGAATGACATTTAGACTAATATAGCTTTGAAAAGTCAAACTCTAAGTCTAAAACAAAGTTGGCCTTAATTTGCCAAATATAAAAATGTAGGAAATATGACGAAACTAGTTGAATCTTTCACACTCCCTCTTCAACTAGTTTTAGCATAGACTTTGATAACACTCCAAGTGAAGTCATATGCTTCATGAACAAGTCCTTTCCCGATGCTTCGGTGAAGATATCAGCTACATACCATGTGAAGAATTTCATATCAATGATGATTAAGTCCATAAAAAGATCTTGGATTACAAAAGAAGCTATTCTCCAATCTTGCCAATGTAAAAAAATCAACGTCTATACACAAAATGAGATGCAAACTCTAATAGAACTTGATCAAACATGAATCAAAAGATAAAGTAATGGATGTCCATACAAAACTAGTAAGCTACACATGTGGATCCTAAAATGGCAAATATAGATCATTATACACATAGAATTGCATGCGTATAGTGCACCAATGGATAGTAGAACCCAAGAGAACCATGTATTGAAATCAGATAGAGAAGAGAGAAGATATGTCTCTCCACGAGTTACATCCTTTTACAGCAGGTCCAAACCCTATTTAGCCACTTGGGTAAACCCTACTATTTGCGGGTCTAGATTCAAAGTACCCAGCATTCAAATTTGACTCTACTCAAACTCGACTTCTGACTTTCTCTCTATTCCATATAGGTAATTCAATGACATTTAGACTAATATAACTTTGAAAAGTCAAACTCTAAGTCTAAAACAAAGTTGGCCTCAATTTGCCAATTATAGATGTAGCAAATATGACTAAATTAGTTGAATCTTTCACATGCATTCGTGATTCACTACAATATTCTGGAGGATTTTTGAGCCTATTATCGAGGCTTTTATGAACAATTGCTTTCTGGCAAACATCATAAACCTCGGTATATACCATGAAGTAAGCCTTGGAACGAGATCCACGATAATTACCTTGGTAATCGAGGCTTCTTCATCACATTTCTGCTTTGTTTGTAGCATAGAGATACTGAGGGATATCTCAAGGGCAAGTGATACATACATTGATGGATGTCTAGATGTGCATGGAAACATCATTGCATACATATCTAGTTCCGTTGGCCACCCTTTATTCACAAATTGTGATTTTGAGGAATGCACCAATGGAAAAAAAAAGGGCACATATGTAATGGTCTGTGCCACCAGATCTATCAAGGTTGGGGATGAATTGTTCATCAAGTATAGTTTCAACCGTCTTCTGCCCAAATGTTTGGAAATGTGAGTTTAAATTTTTTTTTATATGCAACAAATATGTATAATCCATGCATTCGTGATTCACTACAATATTCTGGAGGATTTTGGCCCTATTACCGAGGCTTTTATGAACAATTGTTTTCTGGCAAACATCAAACCTCGGTATATACCATGAAGTAAGCCTCAAAACAAGATTCTCGATAATTACCTCGGTAATTGAGGCTTATTCGTCACATTTCTGCTTTGTTTATAGCATAAAGACACCTAGATATACCGAGGTCCCTTGATATATCCCTCTTAAAAGGGCTGTTGGTGGCATGTCTCTTCCGAGGGATACCCAGGGACATCTCTTGGTATATCCCTTTCAAAATGGCACTCTAGTCCAAGAGTTACAAAATCAAAAGAATAAAATAGGGCATTTTGCCCTAAAAATGGACTCCATCCGACCCCAGAAATCTTTTGCACCACTTCTTATGAAGTTGGTAAGCAAAATCATTTGTTCATGATTGTTAATAAAATAATTTGCAAAATTTATTTGAGCTACATTTTAAGCACTTAAACATTGATGAAGGAAACTTGACTTCAATGAATATATTCATACATATATATTCCAACTATAGAGATATGCTACAAATTGTATTATTGAAATACCTAATGATAATTAGATCCAGCTGAGTTGTCCTCGTGTTGGCCATTGACGTCACAATCAGACTCATGTGATTGCGATGCATGGGATTGAGACTGTGATATCTGCATCCAATGAAAATGATTCAGTGATCTGAGAAATGTGACGAGAGTGAAAGTCAGACCACATGAATGTAGTGAAGTTAAAGTATATCTTGAAGTATATACCTCAGATCTAGAATATCCATCTAAAGCTAGACACAAGGAAGACTTGAAGTTTGTGAAGAAATGATTCCCCAAAAATTAAGATCATGTCAAACAACAACAAGAGGCCACTAAGAAGCTACAGAAGACTTTAGGGACCTTCTCACCTTGTAAGCGGTGGCCAAGGTTCTCCCATGGACATTGTTATAACCTTGCTAAATGGCTCCATTTTGTCCTAAAACTGGACTCCATGCAATTGAAGATCCATGTAGAGGATTAACTTAAACAAATTTTATATTGATACATAAATGTTCCAATTACAAATATATATATATATATATATATATATATATGAGATGCCTAGATATAGTTGAATCGTCTATCCTAGCCATGGTCTGATGACACGATGCATGAGTGGGACTACAATACCTACATGCAATGAAGATGTGTAAGTAAATGATGCTGTTAGATTGTCCGACCAAATGAATGCAATGAAGTCAAAATATATGTTGAAACCATAGTACATACCTCAAAATATCCATCCCAATCAATATTTACTCCTCGTCTCTCCAATAATTTGAGTAATGATTGCATGTTGTTGGAATATGCATACTTGTACCTCTTTTGTGGGAGACCGCTTTAAAGAAAATTTTTGCATGAACCGACAAATTAGTGATTGTAATTTACTTTAAACAAATTCACAAATAAAACATAAATTACGACAATATCAAATTCAACTTATGGGTAGAGAGGCCTACAAAATGGGCAAAAAACAACCTTGGCCACCACTACCTAGGTGAGAGGGCCCTCCCATCTTCATACGCTTCTTAGCTACCTCTCTTTGTTGCTTGAAACGGTCTGGATGTTCTCAAAATCCTTTTTGCAAACTTCCAATCGTCCTTGTGCACATTGTATGGCCTAGATTTGTCAACTCTCACCACATCTCGGATCTTCGATTTGTAGTGGCTCATCATGCCTCCCATGCCTCGTCCCATCTAGATTCGGTCAAATTCCGAATCATGGGAGGGGACTGGAAGTTCTTTACAACTGGTCAGCGACATAATTTTTTTTCTCATCACTTTGTTTGTGCCAGTCCTTGAAAATGTCCCTATTGAAGACCATGTATGTGAGTTGCCTCATGCGAGTGATGACGCGACCACTGTAGTCATCCTCCATGATGTGCTTCTCTGCATCTATGTCATAGGATAGCAAGACGTCAGCTAATGGAGAGGTGGCAAAGGGAGTGTCGAGGAGTGGGGGAGTTGACTGTGAAGATTAGTAAAATATTATCTTTCTATCTCGAGTTTTGGGTCATCTCCATGGTTATTTCCATTATAATCCATGTTGTACATAAAGGTATGTGAATTGAGCACATAACCTTCTAGAATAGGTCGAGTTTGAGTTAGGTAGATTCAAATTTGATGTCATGCAAAAGTTTATCTACACATGTCTAGGCAGTTTTATGAGTTGAAATGCAGTACATGCAATGTCATGCAGTTTTATGAGTTGACATGTAGTAGTCGAGTTAACTGAATTGAGTGGATTTTCCATGCAACTCCACTATAGGAATTTGAGTCTCTTTGATGTAGGAAAATCCTGGCATGTTTTCCATATTGTTGTGAATAATGAGATTTTGGTGTTTTGGACTCATTCTCTCTCTACCCGAGTGTTTCATCATTGATTTTCTCTCTCTACCCGAGAGCAGCCTGTTTTTCCCATACTAAGCACTTTGAATTATTTCTGACATCATTCCTCATAGTAAGAAGTTAGATTTTTCAGTCAGATGTATGCCATTTGCACATGCCATAGATTTTTCAAGTATATTATTCTCTGATCAATCTTGTGCAATCACAACACCTCAGTAAGGTCCTATAGGGTGTGTGGTGAAGTTCACACGTGCTAAAAACTTCACATTGACTAATAGGAGAAATTTGAGGAGGAGTTTGAAGGTGATCATGAGAAGAGTGGGGAGGGATATGAAGAGGAGAAGTTTGGGGAGGAGTTTGAGCAGGAGTGTAACCAACAGGGGTTTGAATGGGAGAAAAAATGAGTGGAGTGGCCTGGCAAGAGCGATCACTGTGCCACGGAGACCCCATAGGGTGAGGGTACCAAAGAAGGAAAAATGTGAGGGAGAGAGTGTGGGGGTGTCAAGATAATTAAGTGTGACAGATGCAAGAGTCAAAGTATCACGCGCCATATGTGTTGCTTCCTGAGTTAGAGTTTTTTGAAGTCAGAAATCTCTACAACGAGGCCTGCTAGATGAATGTGCTAGACTCGAGGCCGCATGAAGCAAGACATCATCGGCATCATCGCCCGAACAAGAGCCGCGGTGAGGCGAATCCTCCTACAATCTCTCTTTTTGCGGCTGGAATGTCCAGAAGAGGCACTAGCATTAGAGTGCATGGGGAGGGACTCCCACTACGAACTTGTGTTTGAGACATTTATAAAGAGGGCTATAAAGAGGGCCCAGGTGGCCAGAGGCATTCAAGGCACTCTACTAACCGAGGGTAATACTGAGACTGATGAAAAAATGGCCCCTCGGTATAAACCACGGTATAAACAGAATGTAAATGGATCTCACTTTTGGAATTTGTTACCTATCAATACATTCAATTCAACATTAGTTTCCTTATGCAAAAGTGAATGTAGAAATTTATGCATCACAAAAAAATAATGATCACAAATTGTGTACTCACATGTATCGACTTCTTTACATGTGGACCACGCATGCACACACACACACATGAATAAATCAAGATCCTACAAATTAGAGTAGCATGAACTAGTAAGCATGAAACATAAACGAATGGCATCATACTTGCATGCACACGCACACACGCACACACACACCCTAAACTTTAAACCCTAAATACACATGAACAGAAAAAAAAAAAAAAAAAAAAAAAAAAAGAGAACATAGTAGAGTGCTAATCAAATCTCTTGAACCATACGATTATATCCTATTCCGAAATGTCACCATATGCTCCCCTCCCTACGACTTTTAGGCTTTCTTGTGGAACTTATTGTTCACCCCCCCCCCCCCTAAACCCTAAACTATAATACACATAAAGACAAGAAAAAAAAAGCATAGTAGAGTGCTAATCAAAACTCCGGACCCTACAATTATATCATATTCTAGAATGACACCATTGTGAAGGATTTCAGATCATTAAATTCCAATCCACTTGAAAGATCTCTGGCTAGAAAGAGAAATACGCTACCAATCTTACCAGTGTAGTAAGATCAGCATCTACACACATATAACTTGATCAAACTTGAATGAAATGATAAAGTACTATTGTTGTCCGTACAGAACTAGCAAGCTACTGTATTTCACATGTGTGGATCCAAAAATAACAATTATAGATCATTCAATCACAAGTATAGTACACCAATGGCTAGTAGAACCCAAGAGAACCATGTATAAGCATGCAATGAGATAGACAAGAGAGAAGATCACTCTCTCCACGAGTTACATCCTTTTACAATAGGTCCAAACCCTATTTGGCCACTTGGCTTTCCCTCCAAAATGCTAACCCTACTATTTTTGGGTCTAGATTCAAAGTACCCAACATTCAAATTTTAATCTACTCAAACTTGCCTTCTAACTTTCCCACACTTTCAAAAAGTGTTTATTCAAATGACATTTAGACTGATGAACTTTGAAAAGTCAATCTCTAAGTCTAAAAACAAAGTTGGCCTCAATATGCCAATTATGAAAATATAGCAAATATGATCAAACTAGTTGAATCTTTCACACTCCCTCTTCAAATAGTTTTAGCATGGACTTTGATAACACTCCAAGTGATGTCCTATGTTTCATGAACAAGTCCTTTCCCAATGCTTTGGTGAAGATATCAGCTACACATTCCCTGGAAGACACATGTTGAAGCTCCACCTCCTTTGCAATGACTTGCTCTCTCACAATATGATACAATACCACTTCAATGAGCCATGAAGAATCACATAGAATGTAAATGAAATGATTCCACCATGCTTCCAACTTTGAACTCTTTGGAAAAATACAGCAAACAACCAATAAATGTGAGTGATCAACATTTGCTTGCATGTTTCCTCCCTCCTTGTCCTTTGTTGCCATGTATCCACCATAAAACTCCACGAATGAGCCTCCATCTCCATCTTGCAATAAGATGCCATCATCACTTGATGACTTGATAATGAATGAGTGGTATAATGAGCCTCCACTATCTTCATTTCCATCAACAAAATCAGCCAAGAATGCTAGTACAAATCCAACATGAAAATGATGCTCACCAATGTAGCTCGTTTTACCATATCTTGACAATTTGCACAAATCCACATTAAATTGCTCAAACAGGATAGAATAAGTAAAGTAACTTGAACACTTCCTTGCTGCTCCTTTGACCTTACTTGAGTCTTCAATAACCTGCAAAAACATATTCTTAATATCTTTGCCAATTACCTCTCATTTGATGCTCTTGACTAGCTCCAAAATGCCATCTCTCCTTTCATGTTGAGAACATCCAATAGCTTTCTTGTCCTTAGGTAGCTTCACCAATCTCCATGTTCCATTCTTCATAAGAGTTTGATACTCAAGATCCATTGCTTGGATTCACTCCTCTTCTTTCCTTGTTTCATCTACACTTGTAGGTTCATCAAAAGATGTTAGAGAAACAACATAATTTCCAGCAACTACTTGCTTATCCTTTTCATCATATGTGAGTCTTGAAGGTACTTATCTTTCTCTTGATGTTCTCCTTGGCTTTTGACTTGATTAAGGTCCCTCATCATCACCATCCAAAGTAGGATCCTTTTCATCAACATCAAGAATGTTAGATCCATCCACACTACCATCAATCATGTTTGAAGACAGTTTTGGAATGTTCCCCTCATCGAAGATGACATCTCTACCAACAATCACTTTGTTAGTAGAAGGAATGTAAGCCTTGTAGGCTTTACTCACCTCACTATATCCAACAAAAATACCAATTCTTGAAGATGGATCATCCTTGGTCCTATCGTCAAGAGTAATGTTGACAGAGCATGTAGCATCTCAAAAGGTGTCATTCCATCAAAAATAGCACTCGGCCACCTATTGCACAAGAAATTGGCACACAACAAAGCTTGATCCTAAAATTATTTGTCAAGATTAGCACTTAACCTCATAGCTTTAGCATTTCACATAAAGTCCTATTCTTCCTTTCAGCCACTCCATTTTGTTGTGGGGTCCTTGATATTGTATACTCCCTCTTGATCCCATGCTCATCACAAAAGGCCTTGAACTTGGTAGATATGTACTCACCACCATTGTCACTCCTTAAGCACTTGATCCTTGTGGAATATTGGTTCTCCCTTGCATTCTTGAACTCGATGTTGAAATATTCTCCTTCTTACCAATTGACTAATCGGTTTTAATCTTCATCCATTGTTTATCCAGCTCTGCGGCTTTTCCTATGAATTTACACAGTTTACAAAATTACAAGTGTTTTTCACAGTCTGCAAATTTACACGGAGTTTACGACGTTGTCTCTATTTCGCATTTTTTGCCTGACAAAAATCTCGTGTAAAAACATAGTGTCACATTTTTTGTTTTTTCAGAAGAGTTTCAAATGTTAAGGAAATGACTCCGGCAAAGTGTGGGGCAACCCTAAAAGAGATTTAAGGGCACTTTCTCCTTTTTCGTGAAAAACTCGACAGTGTCGTCTGTGGCTGTTTTAGTTCATTTCTGCAGAGCTACAGTTTTGATTCATTTATGTAGATAGAACGTTTGCGGCCTTTATCAGCAATCAATGACAAGGACCGGATGGATGCCAGCTGCCTCACTAGCCAACTAGCGATTGCAATTCACGACCTAATTTCTTAGTATAAATAGTTGTTCATATTCACACAATTTGACATCAGATTTTAAGATTATTAGAAGCATTTGAATAGTTAGCTCTCTCTCTCTCTCAAGCTTGCAAGCTTGAACACTCATGAGCATTCTAGCTCACTTCTTAGAGTTGTTTTAGAGATTGCTATTGCGCCACTGCTTATCAGCATTGCGCTTACTTCAAACTTTTCATTTTTAGTCGCTCAAAGATAGCACTAAATGGCATTTAGACTAATGAAATTGAAAAGTCAATCTCTATGTCTGAAAACAAAGTTGGCCTCAATATGCCAAATATGGAAATATGGCAAATATGACCAATTTAGTTGAATCTTTCATGGCCACATACTCCCTCCTTGCGGTTTTTGGGCTTTCTTGTGGATCTTATCATCCAACAAGAAACATTTTAACCATGCCTTTAATGGAAGAAAAAAAAGGCTACACACCTTCCTAGAATTGTGATGAGGTTATGTAACAGTTTATCATCAAGTGTTATAGCCTGGATTCACTAGAAGGCGAATGCCCATGGAGATAGGAAATATTGCAAAGAACTACTTGTCCAATTACCTGTCGAATCCCAAAGATGCATTTTTGGATTTGAGAGATACATTTGGGGTGACGAATATATAGCGAAAATGATCTAGATGATCTTAGAAGAAAATTTTTGTATAGATGAGATAAACTATAGAAACTTTAAAAATCCTTGACATTGTAATGAGTTGAAAGAAAAGATCTCTGACATCTCAAATCCAGTCATTGAGGCTGGAATAATATATTTTGTACATATATGTACATATGGCATCACGAGCAACTGTGAATTTGTTTCTCCTTATTCTGGGCATTCATTGAATACCGAAACCAACAAGAAATCGTCAAGATGCTATGGGTGGAGGCAAATCTCTTCATCCTTCGATACTATAAAAAGTAAGTCACTCACATTTATTTTAGAATTTGCTTTTGTTAATTTACATAGATATTATCTCTTTTTTCCACATAATTTATTCAACCAGAAACTATACCCCTGTGTGCATGGAAATGAATTCCTGAATGCCAGCCACTCACAAGTGGACTCCATGTATAACAGGATAGTGGAGCTACCGCCTAGGCCTGATGGGGCAAACATAAACAATGATATGGAAATTGTTGATGCAAAGTTAAGGAGATATTTTCAATTATCTTTCCAACTATAGGTTATCATGCAGTTAACACTTTTATTGTGCCACTTTCTTTTATTGTTCTTGGGCTTTGTTAATAGTTCCACATCTTTTGGTAATTGTAATTTCTCAGAACAAACAAAGTGCAATATTGCTTGCATTTGCTTAGATTCTATTTTAATATTCGAAATAGCTTTTTCTAATCCCATAAGAACATTTAAAAAATCTTGAAAAAGTCTACAAATTTATGTTCCATTATATGTTGGCATTGCAAACATTCTTGGGTGGCACATTTTCAGAAAATATACCATCGCTTTGGAATGCTTTTGATGACATTTATAGCAATTGAAAACAAAATGCCAAAAATTGATACATTCCAAATGATCCTATTTATAATTTCAAGAAAATGTTCCACAAGTGTTGCAAATCCACTATAGCAAAAGTAGTGCAACTGGAGCCTACTTACATTGGCCATAAAGACCAGTGGAATAAACTACTACCATGAAAAATTGTAAATATCTATAACTTACAAAACCGTAACTGCAAATGGATGTCAAGGTTGCTAACCATGTGTCACAGTGATGCATAGTTAAGGGTGATCAAGCCTTGGATAGTCCCATCGATTTATGTGATTTCATAAATCATTTTCATGTTTTACCTCAAGAATCAAATATATTTTGGATTCTTAATTTCTTAAAAATATTTGTAGTGGTGACAAAAATTCAATCATAACATTCAGCAAACATCATCCACAATGGTTCCTTAGAGCCATTCATAGTGATCCTTGAAGCCATTCACAGTTGGGACTCCTGAGAGGACCTAGACACTCACAAATCAGATGGCTAGTCCTTCTAATCCATATGTATGGTAACTAAATGAGACCATAAATACATACTAAAACCAAGCCTTTTTTAATTTCATCAAAATTACTCATTTGATATCCCTAAAAGAGTACCTACACATACCACCATATCAATCATCAACAACTCATAATCATCAGCAACTAACTATTGATATCATAATGAGTCATAATGTGATTCTAGTAAAATATCTACGTTTGAAAATAGAAGAGATACACCCTCCTTTTTTTCTATGTGTGCTTTTGATGATTTTTGAGACTTAGCTATAAATTTTGGTAATCAAACATCTACCCCAGATCATCTAATAAAAAACTGAAATTACATCATACGCATATCAAACTGAGAATAAAACATGTGCCTCAAAACATAAGAATTTGAAACATAATCAAGAAATCTAGACACCATAACTAAAGCACTACCTATTTTCACCTTCTACATGGTCACCATTTTCTACAAGATTTTCATATTTTTCTTGATTTGGTGGTGTGCTAACGCCAACTTAAGATCATTCTATATTTGCACCAGCCATGCCCTTGATGGAAACTCTTTTCCAAGTAGCGATATAGTCAATTCTACTAGTGTAAAAAAAGATCATGGTCATCTTAACAACAATATCATTGTTAACCAACCAACCTAGGAATCAAATAAATGGGATGATTGGTTAGTAGAACATAGGTGCTTAAAAAAGGGCTTGCATGGTTGACTCCATTAGCGAATAGGTGAGCAAGGCAAAATATTTCAATAAAAACAAGCAACAAAGTAAAGACAATCATAAAAGATAGTTACAAGACCTACAAGCCCATTTGATCCCATGGAATTCGATAAAAAGAAAGACAAGACACTAAATGAAAATATCATATTATTGGAACATAGAATCAAATTTCAATGAGACCCAAGGGATGGTCAAAAAGTTAATCTTATTAAATATTTTCAAAAAAATAGAAGAAACATAACTTTGAAGTAATACAAATACAGCCAAGTTAGAAAAGGGCAATGCCAAGATTGTAGAAATAATATATAGTAGTAATATCTTGTGCCCGTCAAAGCTAGTATGAGACAAAATCTGGCAAATTCAATTTACTATGATATCGAGACCTAAATTTTTCTTGCAAATACGTCTCGCTAACTTATTTTGAAAATTCCATTGGATGTTATTCTCAGCTTAAAAATCGGATGGAACCCTAATAATAGGGAGAGGCAAGGATGGAATCTAGCCCTCGTGGATGAAACATAAGAATTCCTTGCACTGAAGGGCCGTGGCGCAAGAGGCTTCCACGACATAATGCAAGGTGAGAAAGTGGAGAGAGAACGCACATTCCAAAGAGAGAATGAACATTTTGAAGAGAGAATGGCGAATTTGAGAGGAAAGAGAAAGGTGGATGCATATTCCACTCCTGGAGGTGCTTTCAAGATACAAAGCAAACCAGTAACAAAGTCCATGAATTCGAGACCTTAGTCTAGATATCAAAAAATGATCCAAGTGCGTAATAAATACCTTGTGAATATTATGCCCATTTTTAAACGGATTAAAATGCAATAATATATCTGCTTTTTTTCAAATGCAAGTTTTGCACTTTTCTGCCGCCTTTTCATACGTGCCTGTACGTACGACGTTCGTGCGACTGCCACATGGTGCATTTATAATGGTCGGTCAAAGTTAAACTGCCTATTATGCTTAGTAATGTTCATGTGAAAAAGTTTAAGGTACCCATTACGCAATGGAAAACCATTTTGCCCAGTTTGGAATTTCAAAAAAGTTTAGGCTCGGCCCCTCCGAGCCTCGCCCAAAATATTTTGGAAATCCTTACCGGGCACTGTGCCGGCTTCTTCGGTAATATGTTAAGGATTTTGCCTGATGCTTGCATAGATTTTTGGAGGCTTAAAAGCAAAATATTATCCACAAGCCCATCATTTTCGATTATGATGGCTTATTATGCTTTGCATAATGGGCAAACTTATGCACTTGTCAAGGCTGATTATGCCTTGCTTGAGGCTGAATACGATCTTCAGCCAATTAGAGGGGCGCACTCAATCCATAACAGCAGGAAAATGGGCCCTGTCTGCCATTACAGTGGGGTCAAGGGCAATTTCAGGGTACATAAATAGAGTAACAATAGCAACATGGAAGATTACTTGCAACGATACATGTTTTCATTATACCGAATTTTCATTACAAAGCGCATCAATTTATCAACTGAAACAAAAATAGCATAATCAAGTTGCATGTAAATACAAGTGCCAGCCACGGGAATACATCTCACTTCTCAGCCTAACTCTAATGGATTGACATAATCGACCGGGCTTTCATAGGCTTGCGCTTCCTCTGAAAAGGTTGAGGAAAACGGTCTGCTACTACCTGCTCAGCGAGTATTGTTCCTGCCGATTTCTTCTTAGATCTTTTTCTTCCAGATAGCTCAGGTTTGGAAGGCATGACAACTTTTACAACCTTGGTAGCTTTCCTGCGAATGTGATTTGCACGAAATCTACTGAGATGATACTGCATAAGGAAAATCCAGCCTCGGCTTGCCTGAGACACTGCCATCCCTTTCCATCCATGCGCTTGCAACGATAACCTGGATTATGATCATCAGATGGTATCTGATTTGTAGTGCTTTCCAGATTAGAATCTTTAGCCTCGTTATCAATTGATTTACAGCAAACACCTGCATTTTCTTCCTCTCTTTTATAAAGATGCCGGTACGTTTTCAAAGATGATTGAATTAGATCCGAATTAAATTGTAGATCGGCTTTGGGATCACTGCTCAAGGATTTGAGATCCTCCAAAGTATTATATACCGCAGAAAACTGACCAAGATGACTTTGTCGATTAAAGAATTCCTGCAAGAAATTTTTTTTGTTGCCTAGATCTGCGATACCGCTAATAGCACTCTTCATTACAGTTCGGGAAGGTTCGCGCATTCTTTCATTTGAAGGCTTCCTATCTACAGCACTTCCTTTAAAACCCAAGCAAACAAGATCAAATCTTACAAAATAGTCCACAAATCCAATGCACTAGACAGTATAAACTGATTCTGACCAGAATTTTACCTACTTAGAAACTGAAAAACGAGCATCAGCGTAATGGGGATTGTGAACTCTAATCAATAACGAAACAACAGATAATAAATGGGTGCAATATTAGGTCATGTACTAAAAGGAAGTGCATATACCTTTGGTGTCAGCTTCATATTGTGTCATACCACTTTGCAAGACGCTGCAATATATAATGGGCGGGTATCAGTAGAGAATCCTCTTCGTTGTTTCGGGGAGCAGACAAATCAATAAACAACGAGCATACCTGATTTCCACTCGTACCTATCTTTCATCGTGAGGTGGTTTTCGGCTAATAATATTGGCGCGATAAAATTATCTGATTTAGGCTGCCAACAGAACGAGTAGCATAGATCAGGCTGGCGGACTTTGCTACCGAAACAATTCACCCATAACGTGAATATGAGTGGCTAACTATGCATGTTACCACGTGACACGGAGAGTAATTGCTGAAACTCTATATTGAAGGTTAACGGAAACAAGCAGAAATATTCCTCTCATTAAGCATCTAGGTCACTGCTCAAAAAAAATTACTAGGGGATTACATCGTTCACATAGATCGTTGCTAATGGCAGAAGCTGCAATAACTAGCTTCAGGACAAATTTATGGAGAAAAAACAAACGTGTCAGCATAGCGGGGAAAAGAGGGGTTTCTCTTTTTCTGTTTTCCATCTATGATCAATACGGTGGAGCCAGCAAAACGGTCTGCAGTACGAAAAAGTGCCAAGTTCATATGGAAGGCGCATATGAGTGGGCTATCTTCAATGCCCAAAATAATCCTTCAGTCATCCTTTCAGTTTTAATGTGCGCAACTTGAAGTTAACATGGTTACAGCCATTGGACGACGTGTATATAATTAGGAGGTAAACGTTATGAACTTTCTCTCTAAGTATGTGCCTCAAGAATAAAAACGATGCGGAGATCAAGGACTTAGTTTAGATTTCTGGGTTGCACTTTATTTTGCATAAGATACTAAATCAAACACTTTTTAAGATGGACTGCTGAAAAAACGTATCCGTGTTTTATTCTACATTGGTGCCATTTGAAAATAGGCTGAGCAATGTAATACGAGATTAAAACATCAAATGCATACTGCAGCTAAATATTTCAAGTACATGTTTTTTATTCAAAAACGCGAAGAACCACCTGTTTATTGAAGTAAGATGTTGATTTGTGCTGAACTTTAGCGGGTGCATTTATGTTCTGAGTCCTCTTTCCAGCCATTGAGATATCGTTCATTGTTTTTCTCTTAAATTTGTTCCCGTCCACGCTACCTTGGATTACGTCATCGTTATGAGCACAAATATGTGGCCTCTTCTCGGTCGTTGTCTCAAGTTTAACATATCGTTCCTTCCTAGGTACTTGATCCGAAAGTCCGTCATGTATGTCAAGTAGAACTGACCACGCTCACCACGTCGAACATCCTCGAACTTCTGCAGCATCAAAACTTCGTTCGGAAGTGTACCACTTTCAAAGCAGCAATATTGAACAGCGAGAGCTGCACGAGACGCAGCTAGCTGTTCAAAACACGAATGTCCAGCCTCTCCGCACATGATGCATCTTCCCTTGCTACTCTTGTACGCGTCTTTCTCTTCCATGTCCTGCTTCTGGGTTCCCCATAATGCCTTTGTAGATCCCTTTGTGACTGTCCCATACAAACCCGCCATGCAATTCTCTTCATCAAGATCTTTAATACTTCTAAGACACTCTTTTGCCATCCTCTTTATCGGGAGCTTTCTGTGTGCATTGACTAGTTGTAGCATCGTCAAGCTTAAAAGAAGTCGAGCACTCATGAATCAACGAGACGGGCCGGCCATGGGCAGCAGACAGAAATCCCTTGCGAATCCTCATATCAGTGTACAGCTAGGTTGCCACAAGATTAACTTGGCTAGGATCAGGCACCTTGGACTGAATGCTTTCGTTAACCAGGCCTTTGGGTGCTTTCGTTCGCCACGCCTTCGCACTTGAATTTCTTCCTCTTTCGAGACCCTTTCTTTCTTCTCTCCTGTGCGCTGCAGCACGCATCACACGCTTTGATCTCCTTCCCTGCTCCCGCTTTCTGCTCTTTCTAACTTCCGGACGTGTGTTAGTAGGTCCTTTTCATTCAAATCAGTGACTCACTATACTTTGGCTGAAACGAGTGACTAGTCCTTTCTTGAGTGGGCCGATGTTGCAGCCTCCGCCTCGACAAAGGACAACCATGTAGTGCAATGTCACCTTAAAATAATAATCCCTATTGTGTTACTTAATACAAGACATTTTTACACATAGTATTCACATTTATACACATAGTATTCACATATATACTATATCAAAAGTCCAAAATTCATCTATCAAAGTCTCTTTAGGAGGTTCTTTCACACAATTATAAGCTCTAATCCCATGGTTGATAATATCAAGAAACACTGTCATAAAAATAAGAAAAAGCTTTGTTGAGATAACTAATAATTCTTAGAAGCTTGCTAGTTTTCATTTTTGCTCGTTAAAAAATTTCAAACTAACCTTGTAAAAAACCCACAAAGCTATTATGGAATTAGTAAAAGGGTAAAATAAAACCTTAAAACCTGAAATTTATAACCAAAACTAGCCAATTGTGAGCCATATAAAACACCTATAAATCTAAAATGAAGTGCTGAAAAATGAATTTCAACAATTGGGTTGTTTGTATTTGTCGATTTTTCACAAACACTAGAACTTCTCATAGCAACCAACACTTTAAAATAATGAATTTATATGAGGATGCCAATTCAAAATTCTCCAAAAGTGTTGTTGGTTCCTTGCTCTACTTTTGTGATTTTTATTGGACTATTCTCCATTAGCCCACAATTGTAATTGCTAACAAAAAGTACAAACGTTCATTAGGAATATGGAAGATGTGGTGTAACAAGTGGAAAAAGGCAAAGCACCTTAAACACACAAATAAATTCTAGGATGAAGTGTTTAGTCACACATAAATTTTGGGATCCAAACTATTTGATGAGTTTTCGGTAGTTTGATAGTATTGTTGTACAAAGGCTTATGCAATGTTTCCAAACAAGTTATGAGTTCTATAAGATGGTTGGAATGGAAACATATGGTGAGTTTGTGTGTGAAAAGTATTGTTCTTCAATTTGGTGTGAAACTAATATGTGCAACGTAAGCCCTTGATGTTGTGCTACATTATGATCATCATTGTTTAAATTTCCTTTTTCTTCAAAAACTATAGCTAGTATCTAATGGACATTATGTGCAATATGGAAGAATGATCTCTGGCATTTGGTTGTTTGTCATCCATGTTAAACAACCTAGGAGGAGTGGTGTGATTGACATTGCTATTCTTAATGGTCCAAAATAACTCAACCATATAAACATTTGAAAAAAAAATAAAGGTAAATGGGTGCCACTCGATCAAGACTGGAAGCCATTGGATGTTCAAAACGAAAAAATATTGAAATTATATACAATGATGTCGTTTTGACATGTGTTGAGGTGGAAGAAGATTGGAGTCTAAACTACATCCGGCAGGAACTATTGCTCCTACAAGATGATGTATTTTCAGACTTCAGATTCATTTTCAATGGTAAACTCGTAAGTAATTGTAAACACTCGATCTTTATGAATAGTTTCAATCAAAACTTTCTAATAAAAACTCTGTACTAATTTTACTAACTTTGTATTAGTTTTATGCAGGTACGTAAAAGACATGAGCTCGAGATCAAATGCAAAGATATTGGCGAAACAATCCAACTTATGGAAGAACATTGAGATTCACTATCAGCAAATACATGCCAATCATCGTGTCTTTTTATCCTTATAGAAAAATTGCATTCCAGTTAGACTATGGACACAAGTTGATTGTAAGAATCTATTGTAAAAGCCCCATAAACGGGTTGTTTACAAGTAAAATGATTTTATCTTCTTTTTTTATGTCTCTCTATTTACAAATAGATCTCTATTCAATCAATTTTTCTATATTTTCTATATCAGTATTAGGAACTGATAAGGCAACAGCTGCTCCTATAATCTCGTCCTCCTCTGTTTCGGGAAGGGCCTCAATGCCTTCTAAGACAAGAGGAATATCTGCTACAAAATTGTCTTCCTCTGTATTAGGAAGGACTTTTATTCCTTTTGGATCATATAAATAAGGTCTGCATCCTGAACAACCTGAAAGGCTGTTAAGGCAGGAGCAACTTCCTTTTGAGGGCCCTCGATTGTAGGTGCAACGCTTACACCATATTGGGCAAAGGTTCTGATCAACTCTTGTCGAAATCTATATACATCATCAGGAGTATAAGGCTCAAGAGTGAATTGTCATCACAAAACACGAGAATCAGCGAATTACAACAATGATAGTAATAAAATATGAATCAAAGCGAAATGAACTACAAATGAATAGAATATTACCTTTTCAATATCTACATCCGTTTGTAAATTATACCATTCAGAAAATAACTTCGTATTGTACAGGACGAACCATGCACAACTAAAAGCATCATTTTGCTGTACACACTGCATATATAGAACAAAAATCAGTAATAATATGATAGAAATTTTATTTATGCTAGACAATACATTGAATTAAAAAAAAAAATACATGCATATCAGACATAAATTGAATATACCTTGAGAGATTTAATGGTTATATCTCCAATTGAAGTTGTTGTCAGTATTTCCCGAACGACATCATGAAGTAGAGAATCAAATTATTTTGAAGTAGAGTTTAATTTTTACACATAGAAATTTGATACTCCCTCCTTATTTATCTTTACAAAAAGAATGTTTAGGCTCCCATGCAGACTGCAACAACCAAGATACAAATATCGATAAATTCATATTTATGAAAAAAATTTCCTTTTTATTAAGCAATGAGGCATGCAACAATCTAGGTTAAGGCAACAAAAACAAAAGAGCAATCCATACTTATTTTCATATGGGATCAAATAGAATTTTGCCATAGGACTGCACTCGATAAAATAGACAGCCTTCTCAAAATTGGCTTCTTTTGCCTTTACCGCTCCCATGAAAAATGGACTAACTACAAAAACTGTACCATGGGAATTGAAACTAATACTATTCTGCAAAAAAGAAACTCCAGTCTCATCTGAAATTTTCTGAGGTTTATCTTTTAGCTCGGCACAAAATTTGGACCTAATCTAAAGCTTCTACGTGTATCTGGAAGAAAAAAATCAAAAAAGTTGCTGAGAAGATCAATTTGTTACCTAAGTAGGCCTCATACTGATTATAATGGTCAGAATAAAAAAAAACATGGGCTGGATCGTACGGAATTCTCACAAAAAAGATTATGTACAGGAGTAGAAACAGAAGTGGAAACAATTTTTATAGATTTCTCTATTATTTTGTCTAGCTCCTCTTGGGTAATCAACACTTGGTGATGAAACCTGCTGGGAGCTGGACAAATAACAGAGAGGAGGAAGGGTGAAGATTCTTGATCTGAGTCAGATTATCCAGCATCTGACTCAGAGCTCAGAAAGACATGGGGTCTCTTGGTCGGGATAACTCTAGGAGGAACGGGAGCAGCTGGCCTTCGAGATCTAGCCTTCTTGGGGACAAGCTGCTTTCTCTTCCTCCTAGAGGTAGTAGGCAAATTGGTTCTATCCAGAGGCAGGTCTCTAGAGGTGCTGGCATTATCAACATGCAGACCAAAATATCTATCCCAAAGCCTTTTGAGAATGACGAAATCCTTTGGCATGATGGTGACATGCTTTACCATGCACTGCAAAAGACACGAATCCTCAAAAAATTGGGACAGAAAATCTTCTACAACACCTGCAAGGCCTGCATGGTTGTCACGGCAAAATGAACATCCAGCCCAAGTGACAGTACAGATCGTCGGAAAGGAGATCTAGGGATCAACATTCAGTTGATCTCTGGAGTTTTCTGATCTCCTCAGCTAGACCTGCTTCCTGCCACGCCTACGGCCAGTACCAGGGTGAACATGTGAATGAG
>MU836668.1:0-25517 GCA_029204225.1 Diphasiastrum complanatum
CCTTAAACTTATCACCTACAAAATCTGGGAACGTTTTTTTTTCCAAAATCGCGATTCTGGGCAACTATGGTTGGGAGCATGTTTATAACTGGAGCACAAGCATATAAACTAGTACGAACTTGATGCTGCATGACATCACCCTCCTACTTTGGAAACAAATTTGTCAACGACATGGGCTAAATATATCTGGGAGAGCACTTTTCAACACAGTAAGAGGCTCTGGCATCAATTGACAACCGATGAACACAACATATATGAATTCCAAGCGAGCCGATCTTCCGATCTTTCTTGTGTAGACGAATAATGTTTAGCGTTCAAAATAAGCTCTCTAGAAATTGGCATAATTCTGGGATTTATTCTAAAAAGTATGAGCATGGTAAGTTGGTACGCCAGACGATATCCTGATAAAGATATGATACGTACTTGCGATCACAACATTAGAAAAAATGACTCTTGCATATTTCTGTCACTGTCTTAAGCTTCTCTTGAATATAAGATCTTACATAAAATTTTTGACTAGCTTAGCATTTGTTCATGCTAAACAACAAAGCAGCATCTCAGATAATCCTCAAGATGTTACAATATGTATTAATATATAGAACCCCCACAATGAGGTCAATGCAGCTGCATGATATATAGCAGCTTACTTGGGGAGGCATTTTCTTGTATGCTATATAAAGCAATGCAAGGCCACAACCTTGACTTGCACATATATATTTGATCAACTAGCCTCTAATTAATATCTCGAAATAAACTTGCACATGAGATCACGAAAACAAAACCATGATATTTGCTAGAGGACCACACCAGTGCAAGCGCAGGCTTTCTGTCCTAATTGATAATGTAGATAACTGGAACTGGCAATTTTTAGGTAATGTTTACCTGAACATACTACCCCAAAGTCCCTTCATGTAAACTCCAAGTGACCACAGAGCAAGAACTGCAGATACGTAGAGAAGACCTATACCAAGGATTGCTGTCCAGACTCCTGTTTTGACCCTGTCCCAGAATATCATCATAGAAAAAGCTATTATGCATATAGAAATAAAAAACAATTGAAAACTCATATCCCCAAAACCTGCTGTAGTCTGTAGCATCTGAAACCCAAAGGAAGAAATTCAGAGATTAAACTATGTGAGGTCGATTAACACAATCATACAAGAAGTTAAAGGTCAACAAAACAGACAAACATGTGTAACTCAAATCTGCAAATTGTAGCATAGCATTACCCAGCATCCCGACTAGCCAGAAGTAAAGTAAGTGCCACCATCTGTGAGGCTGTTTTCGCTTTCCCAAGGCTGTTGACTGCCACAGCCTTTACCAGGACAGAAAAAGAGCCTGTCAACGTTGACTAGAAACAAAGCTTGGAAGTTCATGCCTATGACAGCTAAGGTAATCAATTAAGCTAATAAATGATCTTGTCCATTCTACAAAGAGGACCTATTTTCATTTCATGATATACATTTATAGTTTTTTGCATAATCTCAAGGATATCGAAGCTTGCATTATGGGCACAACAGACAAGTGAAAACAACGTTAATCCAGAGATGTATTGACAATGTGGTTCTCTGGACATACCTTATGCAATTCCCCACCTTGTGCTGCAGCCCATTCCCTCACAGCTGACATTGTTATCTGGACAACGAAGCAAATCATTACTTCAATGAATATACAGTCAATCATATTAACACCAAGAATGCACAATCAATGACCAGATAGTAGTGCACCAGCATTAAAATGCTCAATATGATAGAGGACATGGCCATGTTCTGTATGAGGAAAAACTTTTCCAATGCAGTAACTGGCATGAACTACATAACAATCCTCTTCAAACAAAGGGTGACAAGTCACCAAGTACAGTTGGGCACCAGAATATGAAAACGTTTTCAATATGGCACCTAGAAAACAAAAACGCATGCAAATTTTTTGAATACGCATACGGATCCTCCGAATACGCCATGTCATCAATTTTTTCAAATTTCTGAATACACGAAGTATATTCCGAGAAAATGTGAATACAGCCCAAATACGGCTCTATACATTTTAGAATAGCATAATCAGCCGTATATAGTATGTGTATTCAATACATCTAGCTCCTGAAAAAGTTGCAACACAGTATTTAATAGAGTACAGACTATTTTGACGACTATGCTACCAACATTAGTTTCTAGGGACTCCAAAGCATTATTAGGGATCTCATTCACATTCTAGCTCCAAATTTAACATAAAACCAAAACCCTCAACCCTCAACTCTCTCTCTCTCTCTCTCTCTCTCTCTCTCTCTCTCTCTCTCACGCACAGACACACAGGAAAATGCCAAAGTCCAACTTCATGAATAATTAGCAGACCATGAATGATAAAACTTCAAACACAAAACAATACTCAACATTCAAATCATGATAGAATTCAAAACCGAGCATCAATAACCCAAATAGGGCTTTTCTCTTTTGTCACTCCAGCAGTTCAAGGTTCGAACATTCGAACTACGACTTGTGGAAAGTTTCATAGTTGCATTGATGATTCACAAATTGCGACGCGCATCACAATCTAAATCGCAACCCACAAATCGCTTGCTTGGGGGTATTGCAATTCATGAATTATAAGTTCTATGAAAAGGGGGTTTTTTTCAACATCATGAATTTGTCTGGAACGTTGGCGATCCGGAACGCTCGTTCACGATCCTTGGCGATCTGGAACGCTCGTTCCGGATCGTGCATTCCACTGCAACCATGATCCATCTAATGAGCTGGTCTAATTAATCACAAGTCATGTTTTATCTATCTTGTAAGAAATGCTAACAGATTCATTAATCTGTTCAAAATGCGATAAATCTGACTTCCACCATTCGTGAAAATACGCTCAGCAAAAATGTGACTTAATGCAACATAGTGCAATAGGCCATCCATCAAAATGCGTCTATACTGTTTATCACAAAACTTGACTATGTACAACTTGCGATAGTAGGCGCAATACCATACGATAATGAAGCAGGCGCAATAGTCACTAACCTTGAGAAAAATATGCGATAAGGGCGATACTGAAGCAGTCACTGTTCCTTCGGAAAAATGCGTAACATGTGCGATAGCAAAGTATATGCTAAAATTACTACTCGTTCGAGGAAATTGCGATAGCCGCCCTTCAAAAAAGGTACTCGCTATTTGGGGAAAAGGTCGATAACCTACTGCGACTTTACGTCCAAAAGTACAAGCTACAAAAAAGTGCAATACCTCTACGAATTTGCTTTCAAATCTGCAGACATTTGCATCTCTTTGTGTTTTGCAGAAAAATGCAATTCCTGTTGTGACTTTTTGTTGAAAACTATAGACTCTCAAGAAATGTGTTTAGAACTGCAGACTGTTGGAAAAATAGAGTAATTCTACAGTCTCCTAGAAAAAATACAAAAGCATTCGTGTGAAGGATTCAGATTACCATGATTGTACACAAAATCCAACACTCCCCCTCAATCTGGATCCTGGAACACTTTGATCCTCAAACTCAACATATTAATGAACCTAATACTATTCCCAGTTGCCAATTCGTTTGGAAAAATATTTTAAATTCGCTGGATTCCAAGTAAATAATGTGCAGGTTCTAGGTTTGCCATATCAAAATATATATGGTAGTCTTTCTTTGAAACCTTCCCAAGAATTGACACAACTACTGAAAAGCAATGTATTAGAAAGAATATCAATAAAGAAAGATGTAATATCATCTTTAAAATAAGTTTTGCAACCTGCAACACTTGGAATAAAATTATCTTCGAAGGAAAAAGAAGTTAATTCTAGCTATCTGAACATGTTTGACATGGGCTTTAAATCTGCAACTGTAGGGAAATTCATGACAAACCAAGAATCAGTAAGAGATTGATACCCTTTGTTGAATGCTGATTTCACCTGATTCACATAAAAATGCAACATAGCTTCATCGGCAGAGGTAAGTTTTTCCACAAAATAACATGAAGCTTCGATAATAGATTTATTTGAAGAAGTTGATCTTCTTGGAATAGGCTGTTGAATTTGTGGCTGCTGAATATTTTCTTCATCTGAATCACTGATTGTAGCAAAATTTTTTAAGAGAAAATTATTACTGGCTTGCAAATCTGAAATACTTTTCAGACTAGCAAATAAATCCTCAACAGATATCACATCACTTCTTACATAGGTTTTATTAGTCACAAGATTATAAAGCTTGTAAGCCTTTTTTTTTTTTCAAAGGAGTAGCCTACAAAAATTGCCTTAGTGCTATTACTCCCAAACTTCTTTAACATTTTGCAAGTACTTGTGCATAGGCATTGCAACCAAAAACTCGAATGCTCTTTACAGTTGGTCCAAACCTCATGAGGAGTCTGTGTTGACAAAGCTTGATTTGCACATCTATTTTGAACATAAGTTGCAGATGCAATGGTATGAGGCCAATGGTAGTGATGCACGTAATAACATGCCTTAGAACTTTGAATCAGAATCTAACTTGTAACTTCAGCAACGTTATTTGACTGTGGACAGAAGCTTGATATAAATTGTTGTTGTATGCCACTGGACTTGCAATAATTTCTGAATTTAGCTCCACCATATGTCCAAATAGCTTTAATCTTTCTTGAAAATTGGGTTCAGCAAGCTCCTTGAAATGCTTGAAATGCTTCAGAAAATAGAACACAAATCTGCTTGAAAAGTCATCAATTTTGAACTATCTTGTTCCCCTTAGTGAGGAACTCTGCATTGGCCATAAATATGACTGTAAACCAGGTCGACTAAATCTCTTGAAAAATGGACAAGATCTGAAAAAAAAAATCTTGACTGTGGACAAGTTGGTTCAACAGTTTGACTACAATAGTCTAGATCTTGAACCAATTTTTTATTAAACATTTGCAAAATATTTTTGTGACTTAAGTGGCAAAGTCTTTGATGCCATGATAAATTCCTATCTACAGATGTAGAAATATGAAGATCTTGATGATTGATTGAATAGTAATGATTCAATCTATAAAGAAAACCTTGCCTATGCCCAAGGGCAAGAACTATATTACTATTGTCAAGAATTGTGTAACAATTAGAATTAAACTTTATTTTGTGACCTAATTCAGCAATTTTACTTCAGAGAGTAAACTTTTTGTAAGATCAGGAACATAAAAAACATATTGAAATGAGCATAGAATTTCCATTTACAGATTCTAGCTGGACGCTTCCTTCACCATGAATATTGTGCGAGCTATTGTCACCAAGCTATACAAATTGCTAATTACCAAACAATTTGGTAGCCTTGAAGCCCATCTTTGTGGTTGGTCATGTGTTGAATTGCTCCGGAATCCAGACATCGTGTTCTTGCAATAAATGCACATTGTCTTTATTTGCATCCTTCAAGCTCTAGAAATTGTGAAGCAATTGCAGCCTTTGCTAGTTGTTATTGTTGCATCCTTTTATTTTTGTTGAACTTCAAAATCCTACAATCTTGGACAACATGTCCTTTCCTCTTGCAATATCTGCAAAATAGTTCAGATTGGAGAAGATAATGCTTCATTGGTTGAGTCTGAAATTTCTTCCTCTGGTTGCCTTTGACAGAAGCTGTGTTACAGCTTCTACTCCCTATGTAAATACAGCTTCTACTCCCTATGTAAATACATAAATGACTAAGTCATCAGCCTGTGTGACCTTTGTAAAAGTAATGTAAATAAAACTGTTATTAGAGCCTCTAAGCCTCTGAGTTGCTTGTTGAGCTTTGGTGTAGGGTATTGGGTCATTAATTAGGAGTGGACCCAATGGATTGTCTCAGTTGGTTAGCTTGACATCCAAAGTTGGTCCCAGGTTCGAGCCTCCCCTTGGAAACCAAGAAGCATTAATTAGGAGTGGCTAGACTGACCTCCTAAAAAGTAGGAGTTGACTGGTCAACGGGACATGTGTCATATGCTCATTGGGACAATCGATCCAATTAATGAGTAACAGATGTCAGGGTTGACCGGTCAAACACGACATGTGCCACATATGTTAGTAAGGGCCAGGGTTAAGGGGGTGCTTGACGACTGTGCATAAGTGAGCCTAGAGAGACACATTCCTCATCATAATCTATGCAGCAAAGATTGGGAGGAGACAAGGCAGCCAGCTCCACCATGTTCATGCTTTGTGATGTTATGTGCATGCAGGAACATCACCAAGGATCGAAGTTTCAGATTTATGTACTTGATTTGCTATATTTGAGGTTGAGTTTCAGATTGGAGTCTGACATTTGGTCTCAAAGTCACGTTTTGGAGATCACACAACGATATGATCTGTCAGAAATCCAGTTCAGCGATCAGGACTACAAGCTTTCACAGGTCGGCAGATTCAAATCTACAGCGCACAGGTTCCAGCTGCAATCAGGTTTCCAGCAGCCAATAAATATGCAGCGATCCAGCAGTAGGCAGCCAGTGATCGGTGATCAGATTTGCTAGTGATCTAATACAGCAGCAAACAGGTCTGTCAGCTATCTGTAGCAGTGATCCAGCCACCCAGTAAACAGTTCTGATGCAGCGATTTGATACAGCCAGCGTTCCAACTCAGCCAGCAATCTGATTCCAGCGATCCAACTCTCAGGTAGTAGCGAACAGGTCAGTGATCAGGTCTGAAAATCTTCTTCTAGAAGATCCACGTCGCCCTCCTGACAATATTGACTCCATGCTTTTGCTATCCTACAACAACCTAAGATTTGAGGCAGATTCCATAATCTCCTCTTGCAGCACAGCCCTTCTCCTTCTAGCACTAGATCTTCTCACAAAGCTGCCACCATTGTAGATGAATATCAAACTTGAGAGCTGGCTAGGGACACCACCTCCACACCTTGAAGATGGTTGAATCAACTTGCATATAATGATTGACTCCATTCGTTGAGTACCTCCTTGTTCTCTCGAATCTTGTTCGAAAACCGACTTGATCATACAAGTAACCCAAGACAAGATTCCTATTGTTGTTAGACAATAGTCATACAAATGAGAGAGAATACAAGTGATGAGAAACTCCAACTATGTCCCATTGCAAATGAGTTAGGGCGCACTACATACTTATAGACTTTGGTCTATGCCGAAAAGCAAAACCAAAAGCAACCTTAAAGCAATTGCGTAATTGATGTCTCTACATAAGGTAAAAGCACCCAACATCTATCTTAGCAAAACTTGTGCTCCAAATCAAGCACTAGAATCTCAAACTTGACTAAATTCTAACTTGATTTTTACTAAATATAGGTAAAGGCCCCTAGAATTAGCATGCAGGCATGGCCCAATAATCTTTATTAATCCAAGATGACAACATTAGGGGTAACAATGTGAACAATAACTCTAAACAAGAAGTTGATCCTATAGCAGATCCTTGAGCAGGTCAACAAGATCCCCACATGAACCTGAAAGAGTTAGTGGAACGCCTATGGTAGCCGCTGAACTTGTGATTATTGACAAAGAAGCCGAAGTCCCATTGACAACAAGAAAATTGCCATCAATTAAGGATCTCAAGCCGTCGAAGTTCACTAGCGCAATTGCAGTACGCAACACAGATGCAGTCGAAAATTGGATTCAGAAGTGGGAAAAAGCTTTTCAAATGTGCAGCATTGACAACGATGCCCAGAGAATTGCTGAAGCTTACTTACCGCTTGCAAGAAATTGCACAATGTTGGTGGAGGAAGGTGGAGAAGGACAATTTAGTACCTACCACTTGCGAATCCTTTGATGAAAAGAACCAAGCCATGTAGTCTTGGACTAGTCTCAAACAAGGGAATGCATCCGTAGAAGAGTATGCGGATAAGTACAAGGAAGCCTTGATGCAGATACCAGAGGAGGGTATTCCATTTCGTGGAGGGCTTGCGTGATAGCCTTAGGCCTTTCGTGAGGAAGGAGCGGGCTCCAAGCCTCCACAAGGCATTACAGATGGCCCTGTACTACGAAGATGGAAAAAAAGGCCAAGGAACCTGAGGCAAGTACTACAGGAGGGTTTCAACCTTGGGAAAAAAGAAAGTTTAAGAAATGGAAGGGTAAAAGAGCAGGTTCAAAGTGCCAAAAAGAGTAAAGGTGCAGGTGCCTCGAAAGGCAAAGGGCAAATATGGGATGTCCAATGTCCAAGGGGGGCAGTGCTTTTCGATGCTATTGCCGCAAGACCAAGAGCAAGCAAAGAAGGAAAGTCTTTGCATTGGATGTCTAGGGTGGCATAGGTGGAAGGAGTGCCCACGTTGTTAGAAATAATAAATGATAATGTTAGTTTCCCATAGGTTACTTTGACCCAAAAGGTCGAGACTTGTGTAACCATGGGTTAGGTTTATTATTTAGACCATGTTAAGTTAGTTTTAGCTAAGTTGGACCAATTTTTGTCTAGTAATAACTCGTGGGTCCAAGTAAAGTCTAATTATGTTAAGGGGCCCTATCTTTTCTTTTGGAGGTGCCCTATAATTAGTAGTGGATGAACTTAGGGTTTGGAAGAGTCTAGACCCTTGGAAGGCCTATTTATATGTACTCATTATTCATTTGTAATTCATTGCCTGTCAAGCATTGTTACTACTTTCTTCTCCTTGAGGGCGCCTAACCCTCTCCCTCTTCTTCTTGTATATGGAGATTGAATGTTAGAAGGATCTTTCCTACATGGTTATCAGAGCCATGGATCTTCTATGCTTGATTTAGGACGCCCTACCAAAAGAGATCGTCTTGACTTAGGGATCATGAAAATTTAGCACCTTTGCTGATTTTTTTGGAGTGAAGATCCGTTCAATTTTGAATCTTTTCCGTTTTGCAGGAGGGCACCACACATCAAAGGAAATAATAGGATTTTGGGCGCCCAAAAAATCAGTTGGTTGTTTGCTGATTTTTCAGGTTGCAAGAAGGCGCCACTAATTATCTTCTTCGGGGCTGCTTTTAGGTCGCCCACATCCGTGTAGGTTTATCCTACTTCCGTTGGTCCGCTGCTGCCCTATTTTTCAGATTTGCTCCTTTGTAGGAGGGCGCTCATCTACAAGCAATTTTTATCTTCTGATTTGGCTAAAAAATCAGCACCCTTGCTGATTTTACAAAGCGAAGATCCGCCTTTTTGCTTGTTTCTAAGGTGTGGAAGAAGGCACTAATATTTTGTGATGTTCCGATCATATTCCGAGGCTGAAAATTGGACAGCATATTACCATTTGTAGGGTGTTTGCAACAGCCCTATCCGTGTGTGTATTGTTCACACTTTTTGGCAAGAAAGAAGGGTTCCGGAAAAAGCTTTGTTGGAGGCTAACCTTATTCTTTGCTTGCTGGTTTTTTGAGTTTGTAATGCAATTTCAGGCTGAAATTTTCAGCACACAAGGCTTGTAGGAGGGCGAGTTCCTACATCCATCTAATGTGTGGTTTCGACACATTCCGGTGCTGATTTTTCAGATTTGATACTTGCTGGTTTGTGTCTTTTAGGGCACATTTAGGGTTTGAAAAAGTTTTATCTTCTTGGCTGGTTCTTATGGCAAGAGATTTGGGAGCAATTCTACTTGTTCGGGCGAAGATATGTTGGATGGCACCAACTATTCTCCATGGAGTTGCAAGGTTTGGCATCGACATGATGATCAAGCTCTTTCACTGATTTATCGGTAACAAGATCTATCTTATATCATTTGAGATTTTGCAAGACCTCTAAAAGTGCTCGAGAAACACTTTTAAAGATGTACCAAATAAAGGATTCATCATCATGCTTTCTCCTCTACTTCATCCTCTTTGAAGGTAGAAGAGCAAAGGCATGCAAAGTTTGATCATTGTCTTTCCACAAGTACAAGTTTGCATCGGAATGTTGGTATGGTAGAGCATTCTTCTTCTCTTGAGCCATTTGTTGCAAATGATGGATGCATTAGTGAAGAACTTTATGAGCAAGCTTCTCAAGTTAATGTTTTGGAAAAGGCTGAAATCAAGCATTCTTTGAAGCCATTTTGTACTAATAGAGGAGGGAAACAAATCAAGTCAATTAGTACATTGGTTCAAATGGTGTGTTGCTGGATTTTTAGGGTGTTCAAAGTGGCAAGTTGCTGGTTTTTTTCTTGAAGATGGTGGACAGCAGATTCAGCCATGGTTTATTGATCATTTTCAGCCTATGTTACATCGTGAGCATCCTATTATGCATCGGGAACGGCCTGTGGAAGGTTTTTGGACCGCAAGGTCCACATTTGGAACACTTTGCATAGCAAAGTGTTGGTGATTTTGTGGCTGTTGGACAGCCTGCAACAGCCTCTTCTTGGCTGTCCGAGTCTTTGCAGGATAGCAAAGCATCTTTTTACCTTGGAGGAAACACACATGCATCACCAAAATCAGTACCTTATGCTGATTTTCCTATTTTGATGCTTACTTCTTATGATGATGGTGTTGCCTTACCTAGTGTTGGTGAGCAGATCATTGATCGTAAGATTCGGGAGGATGTGATGGTAAAAGAGTATCATACTCTTCTTTATGTTTCTTGCGGTAAGAAGACTTATGGAATCATGTGGGAACCATTGATGGATTGCAAATTCATATTTCGGCTTGTGGCTGGTTTTTTGGTTACCTACTTTGGATGGAGCATGCTTGTCTTCACTCTTCGACTTGATGCTACCGCATTTCGTATTCTACATCTCTTCTACATCGGGCATGATTGGGGCTGAGATTTCGGCTACTTCGACTACTTCGAGTTGGAGTTTTTCTTTGGCTACATGAAGTTTTGGGCAACAAGCAACATTTGCATTTTGTTGCAATTTTTCCATTCTACTTCATGTCATGTTATGTTTTTTACATTATCATTTAAGGAGGGTGTTAGAAATAATAAATGATATGTTGGAATGTCAATCCACACTCTAGAGAGAACTATCAAACAAGGCGCATAGCTCAGTGGTAGAGCATCCCAGCCGGCATGAGGGAGGTCCTGGGTTCGAATCCTAGTCTGTCCATCCATATTATGATTTATGGATTCCTAACATGGTATCAGAGCCAAGTTAGACCTAACAGTTCATGGTGTCAAAGCCATCGTTAGGTGGCCCAAGTTGTGGGGCAGGTGACAGCTAGGACCCCAACCAAGTGTGGCTTGAGGGGGGGTGTTGGAATATCAATCCACACTCTAGAGAGAACTATCAAACAGGGCGAATAGCTCAGTGGTAGAGCATCCCATCCGGTATGAGGGAGGTCCTGGGTTCGAATCCTAGTCTGTCCATCCATATTATGATTTATGGATTTCTAACATGATAATGTTAGTTTCCCATAGGTTACTTTGACCCAAAAGGTCGAGACTTGTGTAGCCATGGGTTAGGTTTATTATTTAGACCATGTTAAGTTAGTTTTAGCTAAGTTGGACCCAATTTTGGTCTACTAATAACTCGTGGGTCCAAGTAAAGTCTAATTATGTTAAGGGGCCCTATCTTGACTTTTGGGGGTGCCCTATAATTAGTAGTGGATGAACTTAGGGTTTGGAAGAGTCTAGGCCCTTGGAAGGCCTATTTATATGTACTCATTATTCATTTGTGATTCATTCCCTTTCAAGCATTGCTTCTCTCGCCTTGAGGGCGCCTAACCCTCTCCCTCTTCTTGTATATGGAGATTGAATGTTAGAAGGATCTTGGCACTTTTGATTTCCTACACACATAACCCTTCACAAACCTCATATAACCTGCAAGTCAAAGAGGCTACTCCGATGCACATTGAAAAGATTGAGCAAGAGGAACATCAGGGTGCTCCACGACTTATGAATGTGTCGATGATTCAAAAGGTGGATTCGGTTCCTTTACCCCAGTTATCCAGAGCAGCGCAATACGGGTATCAATTTCCTTGTACTTCTTTAATTGTTATGCGTGGATAGCTGTGCGGTAGAGATGTTTTGATTCTAATTGACACTGGGTCCTCACATGACATTATTAACTCCACTTCAATTAAACGATTGAGAGTGAGCACACAACCATCCCGATACCAGTACACAGTTGAAATGGCCGATGGAAAGAGTGTGGAAGTATGGGATGCCATGGTTGTGGGTATGCCTCTAACCATTCAAGGCTATATTGAGGAGTTAGATTTTGAGATTACCTGTTTGGCTCGCTTTGATGTGGTGCTTGGAATCTGTTGGCATGTGGCTAGAAAACCTTATATTGCTTCGGATACTCATGTATAAGAGTTCCAACACGATGGTAAGATTCATTCTCTACGTGGTGAGCCTGATATGCATCCAAGACCTTTGAACACGGCGACGTAGCTGCGTAAGGTTCACTATAAGAGTAGATATGTTTGTTTCTTGTATGATATGTCTATTTCTGCTTGTAAATATGATGTATGTCAAGAACAAACTAACCCTACTAAGAACCTAGATTGTTAGATTAGGGAGGAGTTTATGGATGTGTTCACGAGTGATCTCCCATCTGTTTTACCGCCTAAAAAAAATGTGGTTATCACCACGTAAGAGTTCGCAAAGAGGATGTGAATAAGACTATCTTCCGAATTCGCTTTGGACACTATGAATTTCTAGTAATGCCCTTTGGACCCCTCAACATCTATGATGTTAATGAAATGTGCTTAGACCGTTTAAGGGCAAATTTGTGGTTAACTTTGTTGATGACATACTTGTATATAGTTGTGGTGATGTTGAGCATGTACAAGCTTTGTCCAAAAGGCAAAACTGAATCCGGTATCCTAATTAGCAAGAATAGATGACGGAAGTCCACTTAGTCGAAAGATCTTAATAAAGAACAGGTGGGCTAGTGACACTACTCTGCTGTAATGGTGTTGTGAACAGAATAAATTGGGCTTGCTTTGAGAACATATCCATGGTCAATAGTCAATTCAAATGGGATGGATTCAAATCATGATTCGAATTTATTCAACAACAAAAGGCCAAGTTCAAGTCGTCAACATACAAAACAATTAAAAAAAAAGGTCAAACTTTTGAACTCTCAAATTCAATGATGAAAAAAGGCAACAAAACTTTTGAATTTGAATCACGAATCGATTCAGATTGATTCATAGAGGTTCAAATTGGGATCTATTGTTACTCTGCCCTTGACAACCACCACCACAAAAGTGTCATGACCACCTTGGATGCAAGGAAAGCCAAGGATTAAGTTAATGGACATGTCGGTCCACTAGCAGTGAGATATGGGCCAATTTTGCAAATGACCATATGGCTTGCTTCGAGAGTATATGCCATGGGTCTCTACCCTGCTCAAACTTTTTCTCTACCAAGCCCCTTGGTAAAAGATATCAGCAACTTGATCGTTGGTGTCGTAATAAACCAACTCCACCTTAACATTTTTTTTTCTCACAAATGGAGTGTTCTTGTACGTCAATGTGCTTTGTTTTGCTATGAAATACTGGATTCTTAGCTAATTGAATACAACTTACCTTTTACTCCATAACCATGTGGCTGTATATCCCATTCAAAGTAAGCTGCTATAGTTAACATTGTCCCTCAAGGTATTCATCTTTTGCTACTGGTGCAAAAGTTTCATCATAGTTGAAGCCCTCCTATTTAGCATATCCCTTTGCCACTAACCTTGCCTTATGTTCATCAATGGAACCATCAAATTTGAGCTTTTTCCTAAAGATCCACTCACATCCAATTGGTCTTTTGCCTGAGGGTAACTTCGCAAGATCCCATGTCTTGCTCTTCAAGATAGCTCCATACTACTCATCCATGGCCAATTTCCATACTTGCTCCTTAACTATTTATTAATGGAACCATTAGGTTTGAACTTTGTCCTAAAGATCCACTTAGATCCAATTGGTTTTTGACCTAAGCGTAGCATCACAAGATCCCATGTCTTGTTCTTCAAGATAGGTCCATACTACTCATCCCATGACCGATTTCCATAAGATAGTGGATCATTAACTGTGCATCTTCATAAGATAGTGGATCATTCGTATCCAATATAATAGTCATGGAAGCATGATGTGCATCATTACTTCCATGTTGCTTAGATCGGGTTGATCTTTTAGCACCTTCCTTACTTGATTCACCCTCATTAGCAATTTGACCTTCCTTGATAGTCTCATGGTACCATCTTGGAAGTTCTCTTGCCGGAGATGTGGATGAAAAATAAGTATCAAATGCACGATCTTTGTGCGTTTAAACACAAAGTTGAGTACTTTTTTTTGCTTGCATTAACTCTTGCTCAACTACATCAGGTTGTTTTTCAAATATTTCATCTATAATTGGAACCTTAGACAATTCTAGGAATCGCGATTGTGATCCAAACGTAGAATTTTGATTTGCTTGCCAATTTGTTTCTCTACTCGAGCTTTGAAGTACTTGAAGTGATTGAAAACCTCACTTTTTAATTTAAGAAAATATAACCAAAGTTAGTTGCACTGCGTTTCTGGAAACACGTTTCGAAACGCGGTTCAGATCTGAATTCTGGGAATGTTTCTCATAAACGTGTTTTTGTTTTGTTTTTTTTTGTTTTGTTTTGTGGGCAATATGGGTATCAAATGAATACTCTAATTAAGGCCATTATTTTTATGTATGTTGCCGAGCATTTATGATACAATTCGGTCAAGTTTAGGTGCATTAATCTCAAGCCTGTTCGTTACGATCACAAATGGTTCCAGTGGGACAGAGACAGAGAACTGTAGAGCAATTGTACATCGCTTTTTGCTTCGGGGGGCGCTGCCCCCCCGATCCCCCCGCCAGGGGGGCGGCGACAGTAGCAGGGGGGGCATTGCCCCCCCTATAGATAAAAATGGGGGTCCAAATGCGCGCCGATAAGGACCCAATATTTATGCCCCCAACTGTATGCACATTGCACTCACATCTCCAATGAAATGATTGCAAAAGTGATCATCATCCATAGAGTTGATAGCCCAAACTGTAGCATTAACAATTACTGAGAACCAAAGCAAATAACAACCAAATAGCTACTGAAAATAAGATCTGTTTGTGCCCTATCTACTGCACTTGTGGGAGGCAAAACGCTGATTTGACCATTCCCCACCTTAAAAAATTTCAGCCATAAGCTATTTAAAAAAATTGCGATTTTGTACCAAAAACGTGATTCTAGAAACGTGTTTGCCCATAAACGTGTTTCTGTGCAACTATGAACCAAACTTTTCTAGTATGATTATCAACAAATGTCATCAAGTAGCATGCTCCCCCTATTGACAAAGTTTGCATAAGGCCATATAAATTTGTAGGAACAAGAACGTTTTCTGCCCTATAAGCTCCATCTCTAGGAAATCTTTGTCAATGATGCTTCTCCGTGACACATCCTTCATAAACATTTTTACTAGGAACAATATGAGATAATCCAACCACCATGTTGTTAGTCTATAAAACCTATAGACTCCTGTAATTAAGACGTCCAAAACACTCATGCCATAACTTATTTTGTGATACCTCAATTGCAACACAAACTTGTTGAACCAATTTTCTTTTTCTTGTCCAAACACCGCTTTTCATCAAACTCAACCTTCACATTTTGTGGTTATTGCAAAAATTGAAAGTAAGTTGTTTTTTAATCCTGGTACAAAGAGGACATTCTTAATCTCTCCTATGCTTCCTAATGGCAATCGAACTCTTATTGTACCTTTACCCTTGATATTGTAAGAATTGTTGTCACCTAACTTGACATGTGAGTCGTCATGACTTTCCTCGAACTGAGTGAACCAATCACGATGTGGTGTCATATGTTATGTTGCCCCTCAATCTATATATACCAGCCATCTTTAGCTCCTTATGTAGTTGATGCAGAAAATAATTCATAGCACATAACAGCTTCATCCTTGTTTTCGTCCTCTATGGAATTACTAGATTGTATCTTCTTTTCATTGACAACTATTTCTTCCTACACTCAAAAGCAAAGTGACCAAACTTACCACAATAATTACAATTATTGTTTCATTTGGGTGTAGACTTGAAACCGTTATCTTTGTTTGCAGCCTCTTGCTTTTGACTACCTTGACATTTCTTACCTCCTTTGGCTTCCTTTTTGCCTTTTTGAATTAGGACCCACAACATTCCTAATATGTGGGATTATATTATCTTTCACTAATAGATTGATAATATGATGTGCTCTTTGCACTGTCCTAATAAAGACCATTTGATCTCGATCATTTAATTCATTTGGCATATCTTCTTGACCTGTAACTATCCCCCAATTATCCTTATCCATTAGGATGAACAAACAACCGTGATTTCCAACAAAAATTCCAGCAATTCGTCCTCCATTGATTTTAATCGAAGCTACAGCAAGCAACGAAGCACCTAATCTGTAGTGATTTGCTAATAGATCTTAGCAACAATTAAAGGCAGTACCTCCAGTGATCTGAGCCAGTAAACCTGTAACGATTTTCCTACAATATTTCTCTCACACAGCATAGAAAATTTCGAGCCTAGTGATCATGGCATTGATTAGACTTCCAACAAGTCTATGAAATGAAGTGGCATGTACTTTGCCTTGATCCAAGGAACTTGAAAGCTTAAAGTTAGCTTTAGCAGGAGTATCAGCAGCTTTGTAATCTTGTACTTTTCTAAAAACTTGCAAATATACTTGCTTTGTGAAAGAAAAGTAATATTAGGTTGCCTCCAAACCTCATTGCCTAAGCAATAATGTACTTGTCCTAGATCTTTCATTTCAAATTCTAAGGACAATTAACTCTTTTCTGCTTGTAAAAGAGCATTACAACTTTATAAAACAATGATGGCAATCTCATGATCTTTTCGAAGAATGTAAAGAGAAGAATCGGATTCATATCTAATAAGATTTCTTTGGATAAAGTACTCATCAATGCGTGAGTACCAGCCCTTGGAGTTTGCTTCAGCCCATACAATGCCTTCTTAAGAAGACAAACATGCTCCTCTTTCCTTCTGACAAGAAAATCTTCAGGCCAAAAAACATTGACTTCCTCCTCCAAAAAACCATTCAAGGATGATGATTTTACGTCACATTCTAATTATAAAAAATAGCAAAAGCAAGAACATGTCGAATAGAATGTGCTTTAGCTGTAGGAGCAAAATATTCTTCATCTTTTCCTTCCCTTTGCACGTGGCTCTATAATCCCATTTAGTACCAATGGGTCTTATGGCTCTACTTGGACGAACAAGCTCCCATGCATGATTTTTCAGCATAGATGAAAACTCCTCATACATAGCAAAAGCCCAAACTTGCTTAAGAGAAGCTTCTTCCTATGTATGTCATTCATCTTCGCTTTGACATGTTAGCAATTACAGCAAAATTTGGATTAGGTTAGAGAGATATTTCTGCCTCTCAAATCTAAGTTTACATCAAACTAGATTCTCCTTCATCAAGAATAGCACCATCTTCAAGAGTCTTTATAAACCATTTAGGCAGCTTCTTGATTGCTTTAGGAGGTAAAGATGACATAGACGTTTCAAAACTTTGACTTAACTCTTCAGTCCTGGAACTGTTGTTTGGACGTACATAAGCGCAACACAATAAGCCTTTGGCAAGTTGCTCACTAAATATGAGCAGTAAACCATATGTGAATCAACACCATGAAAGGCATGTTATCGGCCAACATGAGTAGAAGTAAGATGTTCATTGTACCAAGCTTAAGGAACCTCGCCCAATCAGGTACTCCAATCAGCTCCAAGTATCGTATCAAACCCCTCAATGGGTAGAATGCTTTCCAATGAAATCCTCAATCAGTTAGTGGATACTTTGAAGGATCCGAGTGCTTTGAGATAAATGAGAATTGGCATCTGAACACGCAGAATCTGAGGTGCATCCTCTAGAGTAGCCCTGATAATGGTGAACTATGACGGCTAATGAAAGAGAGAGTAGTGGCATAAGCAAGTCGAGCATGGCACTCTACTAACTCAGTAGGAACAATCTCGGGTGTGATACCCTCCTAGCTCAAAATCCTCAATGTTGTCATCAGCCACATGGAGATGGATAGCAATGGTGGCATTTGGCAGCTACTTACAAATGATCTGAACTTTTGCATATAAAATAAATATTATTTTTGCAAATTTCAGCCATCTCACCAAAATTGTATCAACGAAAGAACATACAGCAAGAAGCTAGCATTTGTCTACTAGAAGAAGCAACTGAACCTATACAAGGAACAGACATCCTAGTGGGAGGCCATAAAGATGGTCTAGTAGAGGAAGGAGCTTGTTGTGAAATAACCCGGATGCGTGATAAGGCACGGCTGCTAGAAAAGAGTGAGTGCTACCAGTATCTACCTATGCAATAAACTCTCTGCCAGTCATCGTACTCATTGTGGCCTTGTCTTGCTTTCCTAGGCAGCATAAACAAGTCGAGCATGGCAGTCTACGGACTCGGTAGGTATCATCTCTAATGAACTATCCTCCTCTAGAATGTGAACACATAACTTTGACTCTTCAATGAAATCGACCTCATGGAGATGGACAGAAGTAATGGCATTTCGGAGCTGCTTGCAATCCCTAGCTTGATGATTTGGTCCTTTACACGGTTCTGTTTTGCAGATCTGGTCATCCCATCCTTATTGATGATTGTAATGACAAAGAACACAAGGCAAGAAGCTAGCATCTGTCTAGTAGAAGAAACGGATGAGGCCATAACATACTTGGAAGCGCGAGGCCGTGGAGATGGTCTGGAAGATGAGAAAGTATATTACTCCGAATACTCATGTTGTAGAGTAGTGGCATAGGATACAGTCGCACATCAGTCCTCTGTTACATGTGAAACTAGGTCAACAGCTTGGCAAGCCAAATTTTCCAGTTCATTGCCATGTAACTCAATTGCAGTGCAACGAGTTCCGGTGGGGTCTGAGTTCTGGAACTCTCGTTCCGGAACGCATGTAAATTTTTTTTTCTTAGCATATATATCGTACAAAGTATAAACACGATTTTTTTTTAACTATAAACAGTATATTGATTAATAAGTACTGTTTTTTAGCTGATAAGAATGTAAAAAACTTTAGTTTTAAAGAGATTTTCAACTATAAAAAACAATCAGAATAAAGACAATTAGAACAATCTCACTTGACAAAAATAGGGTCCCTACAGTGTTTAAAAAATTTTCCGACAATCACCATCAGAGCCCCCATAAAATTTCCTGTTTTTTTAAACCCATATTGCAAAATAAAAAAAAGCATTCCTAGAAAATTCCAGGAAGAGGTTCCGGAACAGGGGGTGCAACTCTGCCATGTAATGAGCCAGAATAGACTGCCAGATGAACCTTACCCGTTAGATCACAAACAATAGAGGTCTGGCGATTTCCGGACGTACATCAATAGTCTGAATTGGAGTAGTGGCATAATAGATTATGCATCAATTACAGAATAGAATCACTCCAGGAGAAGTAACCGTCATTAAAGTGACACTGGCTGCCTTATCTGCTGAAGAGAGTGCCCAGAATCTCACAATGCCTCCTGGAGTGTCACCTGCTACTGCTCAAGTACCATCTTCGTATTGCTGGTGATGCCACTATTGCTCGAGCATCATCTTCATCATCTGCTCCATGAGCAAAAGCACATGTAGGCACCATGATGTACATAAGTGAGAGTTGAGAGTAATGACGACAACCACTTGTTAGTAGGCTGTAAAAGCACTAAGCGTGTTTTCTTGATGGCAATATGTGCATGGTAAGAGCTAGGGAGAAGAGAAAACTACTTAGGTAAGTAGGTATCTTATGAATCATTGAGCCCTGGTTCTTGATAACAATATTACCAATGATACTGAAGGTTCAGTGAGAACATTACTAAAGAGCGCAGAAAAATACGATTTGCAGCAAGGATCAACCACTAAAAAGCAGACTGAAAAAAGGAGCTGAAAATTGTTAAGAATTTCAGATGTGCAACCAGATATGCTACAGAAAAAGCAACTCACAGTGGGTGCTGATACAAAAAAGATTCAGATCCATGGCAACAATGACTGACTGAAAAAGAGAAGACCCTACATGCCCTGGACAGTGCTCGATTAGTATGATGTCATGAACTCAATTACGGATTTAGCATCAAGCACGAATAGACCATAAGGGATGAAGCAAATAGCATCTTCCCACTAGGAATGCTGAAAGCACATCAAGTAGATATTGTAGTCAATAGATAATCCCTTACGAGGATTGAGTTTCCTACAAAGAACTCCAGAATAATCCAAATCATAAGCTACTCAATGAATGTCTCTGCTTCCTGTTTTTACTCGACTAAATTAGGGCAGGATCCCTATCATAAAAAAGATGGACAAAAACTCCCACCCAAAATAGTCTGCCCCTCCACCAAAGGCCAAAATGTCATGTGAAGAAGTAATCTTTGCATTTTTTGGTCCAAAAGTAATCACTGTCTTGTGAATGCAAAAACCACTAGTCTTGCCAAGTTCATAACGTCAAATAAGCCTTAAGAGTACTATATGTCTGTAACTGAACGGCTAAGATCTAGCATTCTCCCACAAGTTTTTCCTACACCCCCAAGTCCCTCACTTCATGCTGTCTTTCATCTCAGAGTTTCAAATCAGAAATCTCTTTCATAGAATTGAGTTGAAAGGCACATTCTATAGTGCATAACAAGAAATCACAATAGATCAAGAAGACCATCTAGACAAAATAAGCTCTCAAAATAGTAAAATAAGCTGTCAAAACAGCCATTGAAGAGATAGAATTGTTAAAGAGATTCATTTACACATATACACATACCCATCTTTGAAATATTTGGAATTTGGGTAGAAACATTGCAGTGACCATCAATCTAACCAAGGTTACCAGCCGATTCTATGTGGTTCGAATCGGCTGGCCAGGTTCAAATCGGACAACCGTTCGAACCTTTCTTTTTTCTTTTTCTTCTTTTTGTATTGTTCTTGGTTTAGAGACTAGTAAGTTGATACTAAGCAGGACCCAGCTTACTCTGGAGTCTGGCTGGTGACTGTACAGTCTGTACTCGGTAATAGGTTACCACTGTTACCAGGTAGCAGCATGCATGTACATTGTACATAGTAGTAAGTACATACTACATTGTACAGTCCTGACTCCTAAGCACTGAGCAGCCCAGCAGTCACCAGTTGGAACTAGGCACTGGGCAGTGAGTGAGGAGTCAAGACTTTGGAGTCCCGAGTCCTGACCCAGGAGTCCCCCCCCCCCCCCCTCCTCTCTGGCCCCCTCGCTGGCCCTTCCCACCCCCTTGTTGGCTTCCATTCCCTCTTTTCTGCCTGCTGAGGCAACACTGGCTGCCCAGCACGCACTCAGCCCTCCCCCCTCTTCCTTGGCCCTCTCCTTTCTCCATGGTTCTCCTGCCCCCTCCCATTATCCTCTCTCATTCCCTAAAACGGTTCACGGGAATAGAGGAGCGGCAAGCTGTCCTTAGGCTACGAGCTAGGCTGAGAGGTACCCTTGTCTTCATGGACGATGATCTCACACCTACGCAAGTTGCCGAAAGGAGGAAGGTTTTCAGCGAAGCCAAAGCATTGGGAAAAAGGGTGATCTATTGGGATGGTAAGGCCCGATACATTGACCCCCAAAAATCTGAGGCATAGGGATTTGGGCCCCCCCGACTTAGGAGCGGTTCAGGGGCCCTCACAAAAGCATTGCGGTTGAGTTTATGGAACTGCAATGGTATCCGTATATCACGTAGTCTGCGGATAGCGATGGGTCAGTTTCGGGTTACTTCACATCCGCTGGCCATTGAGACCGGCAGATACAGTGGCACCCCACGAGAGGACCGGCTTTGTAGCATGTGTGTTATGCATGAGATTGAGGACGAGTCACATTTCCTCTTCAGATGTCCAGCCTACTATGAGATTCGGGGGCGGTACTACTGCTTGTTCAGAGAGCACCCAGTTACACTTTCTACCTTGATATCATATGAGGACCCTAGATGTGTCGCACTGATGATCCGACAGATGTCAGACCTGAGGAGGAGGAGACTAGATGATACACATTCCCTGACACAGCTGAGCATTGATGAGTGCATATCCCGTCGGAGACAGAGATCTGAGGTACCCATAGGCAACGATTCAGATGGAGAGGCCGAGATTCCCGATTCCTTCGTACATCGGCATCAGAGACCATGTCGACGGCCAGAGAGACAGCCAGCTATTAGACCACAGCCCAGAGCGCCACGGCAGCAGAGACGACACCGACAGCCTATCCGGCGACAGAGGTCCAGGGCACATCTAATGACACCTTCACAGCATACCATCCACCATTTCTTCCATGCTGATGGGCATCATGATATACAATTCCAGGCTATTGGATCCTGACTGGGCCAGCCGTCTTTATGCATTGTATTTGCAGTTATTGTTTTATGGATGATTGAGCTTTAAGCTCCTATGTGCACACTTGACATGTACCTTTTCTTAGTCCTATGTACCTTAGGGTATTCAAGGACATTAATAAAATCTTTCTTTCTTTCTTTCTCTCTCTCTTCCTCTCTCTCTCTATGAGAAGGTCTTGGGATGTTTCCGACATAGCAGTGGCTTATCTGATCACATTTGGAGCACCATTGGGGTGAAACAGGGGGGATCTCTTTCACCGGTTCTCTTTGGATTGTATATTGATGAGTTAGAGCGAGTCATCTCACAGTGTGGCGGGGGTGGCTGTAGACTTGGCACCATTCTGATTGCTATTCTCCTTTATGCGGATGATGTAGTACTAGTATCCCCGACCAGAGAGGGTTTGCAGAGACAGCTGGATTGTTTCCAAGGGGTTTTGTACCAGATGGGGGTTGGGGGTGAACACTGCGAAGACCAAGGTTATGGTCTTCAACACTTCTCGAGCCTTCATGCAACGCCAGGAGCTCATCCTAGATGGACAGGCCTTAGAGGTAGTTTCCTCTTATACCTATTTGGGGATACTCTTCTCTGTTCCTACCTTCAGCATGCGGCAAGCTGCCACCACTCGACTTGGGAAGGGGCATTCCTCTCTTGTTCAGCTTGAGCGGTTCTGTTTCAGGAAGCTCATCCGAGATGTTCGCAGTAAGTGTAGACTCTTTGATACTATTGTCACCCCCACAACCTTACATGCAGCAGAGACATGGTGCACCGGCCTCCCTTCATCACATTGGGCCAGCATTTCACGATTGCAGACCACCATGTTAGCCCGTATGATTCGGGCGACGCCCTCGGTTCCACATGAGATCCTTCTTGCAAAGTTTGCCGTTCCACCCATTCAGATATATGCCGCGTTCCAGCTTATCACATACATTCAGAGAATCCAGGCTCTGCCCGATGAGGATATGAGATATACACAGACAGCACTTGTCTCCTCACACTTTCTTCATGACCAGGGTTATCGACTATCGTGGTTCTCTCAGGCATCCCATTTCCTCCTTGAGTCATTTGGTATCTCCATTACAGAGCTCCCCTCAGGTACTCATCAGTATATCAGGCGCATCTTATATCGGGCATATCTCGACCGTACTTGGGGGTGACAGCTTGGGGTGAAACCCGGCTACTACTGGACTCATTTTATTGAGCTTGACATAGCAGGGTTCCCGGTCTTACCGCATTATTTCGACTCGAGACTATCACATTGCCTCAGATTTACATTGGGACAACTCCGTGTCTCATCACATCAGTTGGCTATTGAGACTGGTAGATTCCAGGGTACCCCGAGAGAGGAGCGGATTTGCCAGTTATGCTCTTTAGAGGAGATGGAGTCAGAGGAGCACTTTATCTTTAGGTGCCCGGTATATTACGAGATCAGAGGGAGATACCACTGTTTGTTCCGAGACACACCTGTCACCTTACGATCGCTCATAGCTTATGAGGATTCCCGATGCTCGGCACTCATGATACGAGAGATGTTTATACTACGACGGGATTTGTATCAGACAGCCCAGCCGAGTCAGGTTTCTCAGCCTCAGATCACTTCTTTCTTCTCTAGGAGGAGAGGACGTTTTGATGACGGTGACGATGATGATGATGACCTACTTGCCCACAGAGACCAGAGACAGCGTCCCACACATACCCATGTTGCAGCACGAGCTACTCGACCTATCACGAGGAGACCTCTTCATCCTCTCAGACGACGTCAGAGACCACCAGTGGCCCTTCATGCCACAGGCCGTATTACATCCTTCTATATCATCAGCACCAGCAGGACAGGACTAGATGATAGCGTCATCCCTCACTCATGACTGTTAGCAGTATACATGCTCCCACATGTTTCTAATAGCATCACATCTATTTCAGTTTATAGCTTTAGCTCTAGATTGCTACTTTTGTTACTGTTTTGGAGACGTTTCATATGCTCCTATGGTTACCACATACTTGACATGTACATTTACTAGTCTTATATGCCTTTTGGCATGGAAAAGACATTAATAAAGCTTTCTTTCTTTCTTTCCTCTCTCTCTCTCTCTCTCTCTCTCTCTCTCTCTCTCTCTCTCTCTCTCTCTCTCTCTCTCTCTCTCTCTCTCTCATATTAAAATTTACTAATTGGAACTTTGAGTTTCAACTTAGGGAACACACAATCACAATGCACATTGCACAATTGAACTGGCAACACAACAAACTTCAAAGTTGAACGTGCAAACTTCAAACAGATTTACAGAAACACAAATTAAAACTTACAAGTTCTAATGTTTGAACGTTGAATGTTCAATCATCAATGCTCAAGAGTCACGAGTCACGAGTCAACACTCAAGACTCAAAAATCATCACAACCATAAATGCCTAATCAAAATTTTAAAACTTAAAATTGATATTAGATAGTCGAATTTCAATAATATCAGTCCTCAAAGTTCAGGATCCATATGTGCATTGTGTCCTGATGTGCCATAGGCCGCAGTGATGGTAACGTGATCCCATAGGGGATCCCTATCCCTCGACATGGTGGCCCTCTCTCTCTCTCTCTCTCTCTCTCTCTCTCTCTCTCTCTCTCTCTCTCTCTCTCTCTCCAGCCCGGTTCAAACCGGTTCCTAGTTCGAACCGGACCCGCTCGATTTAGTGGTTCGAACCGCAGTTCGATGCAACATTGAATGTAACAAGCAATCAACAAGACTAATAAATCAGTACCCTTCACATTTGGATAAAGTAAGCTACTGAACACAAGAAGACTCCAATGCTATCAAAGTCATATAAGCAATGAGCACCCCAAGCCTATCAAACAAAATGCTCTGATCTTGATTGGTCAGTATTAGAACATGCATTTGCACTATTAAATGAAGTGTGTATATAGTATTGGTAGACACTAAAGCACTTGAAGGTTGTAGTGTTGCTTGCTATAGCCCAACACTTCATACAAGGTGAAGTTTGACAAATCTAATGCATCCGGGATTCTTGTCAGACAGAAAACTCCCCAACAAACATGGTATTGTAGTTAAAAACATGCATAAGACGGGTTTTAATTGTCACTTGAGACCTTATTTATTCCGTCAAAACGATAGAGCCATATTGATTGTATATGGTCCATCTAGTTAGAAGTTGCTACAAGCTCATCTCTCCAAGATCCTCAAAACATGAAGGCCGGTGTGTAGAATGAACCTCCAAACCATAGGCACCCAACAGTGGGTGATCAGCCCACTTGGGATGCATGCTCTCCGTGACCCATAAATAATGAATGGCTCAAAGGGTAACACCCCCATGCCCCGCCGCAACTACTTGCCAGCTACCTTCACGTCACACCCACAATATTAACGATTAGGGTCCAGACGGTCACGATACTCCACTTCTCTT
>MU836669.1:0-25427 GCA_029204225.1 Diphasiastrum complanatum
TATGATGGATTTGGCCAGTGGGTAACTGACTTGGCATCGAACTTTGGATAGACTTAAGAGTGTTTTGAGACTCTTTTGTGAGTTTCTCCATCTGTTGTTGGTGTTGCTGGTTAAGCAACTCCATCTGTGTCTCCATAACTGTTCCCGTGTGTCATTGTTTGGTCGAGCTTCTTGGACAGCATGATGTGCTCTCCGATCACGTGGTTCATCCACATCTGAGCCCTCGTCTTCTTCCCGAATGGCATCAGACATGGTTGTCTCAATGATGTATATTCATCATTGGAATGAAACTCACGTCGTATCCATCGTGGGAGTCCAACGAGGAACCAAATGATGAGCATGGATTCAGTAGGTTGCTCTTGTACCTGACTTTTTAATCGTTTAAATCATTCGATGTAGTCACGTACTTTTTTGTCTTTTGTCAGTTCCTCAGTCGACTATTCCTATTGAAGGTCCAAGCTCCTCTACTCTTGACGAACAACAAATTAACGACGAAATCAGAAGATGATGATGATGCAGATCAGCAACTACAGTATGATTAAAATAATTAACTTCTCTGTGTTACCCAAAGATCTTCAAGGACTAGCAGACCACCTAACTGGTATATTGACGAGTCCTGCAGCTTATCTTGTTCAAGAACCGACGTCTATCCAAGAGGCACTCAGTCATCCTTGATTCAGATCTTTGAAAATAAGCTATGAATACAGAGTATTCATCTCGTATCAAGACCAGATGTGGACAATTGTCGAATTACCTGCCAACAGAAATGTAGTTGATTGCAAATGGATTTTCAAGTCAAGTACAACACAAATGGAAGCATCAAACAGGAGAAAGGCATGGACTTGTAACCAGAGAATTTTCTTAGGTATACAATGTCAATTACACTGAGACCTTCAGTCCAATAGTCAAACATTCTTCCTATTCAACTTTTGCTATCATTTGTCGCTGCAACATATTTGGAAGTACAAGTTGGGCTGGAGATGTAGACACTCGTAAATCCACTTCTGGATTTACATTCTTCCTCAACAATGGTCCAATTTTTTGGAACAGTCACAAGCAATCTTCAGTAGCTCTATCTTCCACTAAATCAGAGTATATCGCAGCCTCTCAAGCTACAAAGAAAGCAATTTGGTTGAGAACTTACTCTCAAATATCAATCTAAATCAATATGCTCCGACGATATTATTTTGTGTTGACACTAGGCTTGTGCCTTGCCAAACTTCATGAGGAGTCTGTTTGTTGACGGCTTTGGTGCTGGATCTATTCTGCACGTAACAGACTGTGGCAGTAGGTTCTGCCTAGAACTTCGCAGGTAGGTGTGCTTGATATAGCATGGATCTGGCTGAGGTCAAGAAGAGTTCGTTTCTTCCTTTCTACAATCCCCGTTCTGTTGAGGTAAATAGGAAGTGGTGAACTGTCTTCTAATACCATGTTCAACCATGTAGTCGGACATCTCGTTGGAGATGTATTCGCCGCCACCATCAATTCAGAGTGCTTTCACTTTCCTAGACATTTGTGTCTTAGCCCATGGTCTTCAATTTTTTGAAGCATTCAAAGGCTTCATATTTGTGCTTAATGAACATGGTTGTAGACCATCTAGAGTAATCATCTATGAAAGTGATAAAATAGATTGCATCTCCTAATGACAGAGTTGGAAATTGGACCACAGAGATCACTATGTACAAGATCTAATACATGATTTGTTTTTGATGGAATGTGATTTGGAAACTTGCTTCTAGAGTGCTTCCCATAGATGCATGATTCACAGAAGAAAAGATTTGCTATCTATGAAGACGGGAATTCAAACCATCAAGTAAATTATTACTGATCTTGTATTCACATGTCCAAATCGATTATGCCATAGAATAACACTATTGTTTACATTTTCATTAGAGATACTAGCTAATGCAATCTGAATTAGAGAGTGTGTAAGATTTCTGACTCTAGTGCATGTAGACAGAGTAGTATCTTCCCTCGAGTATTGTACACTGCTCAGATGAGAAAGTAATAGTGTAGCCCTCATCAGTTATCTTAGAGACTGATAACAGGTTCTTTGACAACTGAGGAACATGAAGGATGTTAGGAACACAAATGGACAGATATGTTGAAGTTGATCTTCACTTCTCCGTTGCCTTCCACACGTATGTGCTAGAATTTTCGAGGTAGATAAAATTGGTCTCTACTGTAAGTCCATTTCTTGCGAGAGGTCATGTGTTGGGGTAGCGTCGCTATCCAGGTACCAACTATCACAGTTTTCATTGCTGCTATAAGCAAGTAATGGATCTGGAAAACAAAGTTTGTCAATGACTTTGATGTTCAAGGAGGAAGATCAAGAGGTTGGTCTCAAAGGCTTCAACAACACAAAAGGGAAAGTGGGAATTTGGAGCTAGTCAAGAGCATCAAAGGAAGGCTATTTTGGCAAAGATGTTATGGATCTGTTTTTTGCAGGAGTCTTTAAACTCAATTAAGGTCAAAAGAGCAGCAAGGAAGTGTTGTTAAATTTTACTTTACTTGTTCTATCTCATGTTTGAGCTATTTCAAGTGAATGTGTGCAAATTGTCAAGATATGGACAAACTAGCTACATTGTCTTGCAATATCTTATTGTTGGAGTTGTACAAGAATCCTTGCTTGATTTTGTTGATGGAAATGAAGCTATTGGAGGTTCATTATGTCACTCATTCATGGACAAGTCATCAAGTGTTGATGATATCTTGTGGCAAGATGGAGATGGAGGCTCATTCATGGAGTTTTATGGTGGAGACATATCAAGAAAGGACAAAGTTGGAGGAGACAAGCAAGCAAATGGTCATCACTCACATTTATTGTTTGGTTGCTATAATTTTCCAGCGAGTTCAGAGCTTGAAACATGGAGGAATCATTTCATTCACATTCTTTTTGGTTCTTCATGTTCTAGTTATATCTTGATGTGTAAAATTGATGTAAGAAATAGTGAAGCATTCCAATTTGGACACTATTCTCTATGTCAATTATGGAAGATACTTTAGAACCTTCGAAAGGAGACCTTATACTTGGTGATAGAGATCATTCTAAAGAAAGTAGTATGGTTAAAACTATGCCAAAACTAGTTGAAGAGGGAGTGTGAGAGATTTCAACAAGTTTAGTCATATTTTGGTAAATTGTCAATTGAGGCCAAAACTCATTTTAGACTTAGAGATAAACTTTTTGAAGTTATATTAGCTTAAAATACATTCAAAAAACACTTTTTGACAATACTCACCACCTTGTCTACCTTTGGCATTCTAGCTTCTTTAAAGCATGCTAGTTGGATTGAGCCCTGTTTCATGCTAGTTGGGAAGCAGCCATCGCTTGGATTAGTTGGAGCCATAGCTGGTTGGAATACTACAAAGCCAACACGGAGTGGCCTCCATGAGAGAGTGGGAGGTGGTGCATTCAAAGCCTTATTTTGGGTTCAACCAAAACTAGCATAGGATGGTCACTTTTGTCAAAGGCTAGTGGCGCACCCTTTAAGATTTTTAGCTTCCAAGGTCTCTTGCCCATCATTATCCAAATTTGGGTGGTACCCTTTTTCAACCCCTAGTTTGTAGGTGGCCTTCATTTTCTTGGCACCCCATTTGGGCTCTCCTTAAATTTTTTGGTTAGCTTGTACGGAATGGCCCGTTCGTTGCGTTTTTGTCATGCTGAGTTACCGACTTGGCCCACACATATTTGCTTATTGCCTAAAACTTGCCCAAAGTTTGTTGTTAGGGTTTCCATGATTTGTCAACATTGCCCCCATATTTCTAGTCTCGTCTTTGCAACAACAAAAAAAAATCTTTGACGATTTTTTTCTCGAAATTGACTTTTGTAGCATTCATGACTAGGGCTCCCTCAATAAACCAGTTTTCCTAAAACACTACAACAAATAATCCATATATTAGTAGATATTGGCTTAGAAAATGGTGAAATCTTAGCATGGTTATGCCAGCCAATTTTTATTTGTATCTGGCCAATTTTAAAAAGCCGTAAAAATATTTTTATTGGCCATTTACAAGGCCGCAAAATTTTCTCTTACCACTTTTAGGACGAGCTAGGACCCACTTCTATAGGCAATTTTATGCCGGTGTTTACTCTACTACCTAGGTTTTACATGCCAATTTTTACAGTTTTGAGAATATACCTCAATATTAGCCCTATTTTCCGTGTGGAAATATTGTCTAACAGATTGATAAGATTGATAGAAATTTCACAAATGCATTTGCAATATTTCCTAGAGATGGAGTCATTATCTTGGCTCTCGAAGAAGCAGGACACTATCTCATTTGCTCCACTGAATTCGAGTATAAAGCACTCACTACTACAACCAAGGAATTCCTTTGGATCAAGCGCCTTTTGGTGGAGCTCAAGTGCATCAAATCTGAAGATATTCCAATCATTATGCATGATAATATCTCAGGTCAAGGGATTACAACAAATCCTATCTTTTATGCAAGGAGCAAGTACATCAAGTTGCACATCACTTGTGAGAGAGAAAGTTCAAGCAAAGGACATCATCTTGAAGCATGTGGATACATCGTCTTGTGTTGTTGATCTTTTTACTAAGCCTTTGCTTAAGGTTAGTAGATCTATGTTGCTTAATGTTGCTTATACTAGGCCTTCTTATAAGGAGTGTGAAAGTAGATAAAAGCTAGCTAGCTGATCTCCATGCTAGATGTCATCTTCAGGTTGGACCTCAACCACCACTCATTTGTACATATCTTGAGGATGATTTGGCATAGATTTGCTACTCTTTACCTCGAGCTCCATGAAGTTTCAATATATGTCCTATTTTGAAGGATGCAAAAGTGAAAGTGGTGCACCTCATCTTATCACGCTCATCTTGATGGATCATGGTGTCCAATCACATTTTGAGATTCATAATGAGAGGTCCAATCATGTTCTAAGGTCCACCCATGTGCTAGATGTAGTAGGAACTCAAGCTCACACTATATGCTTGATGGAGAGCTCATTGTATATATACACTTTTTGAGAATTGGAGAGATTGATTTTGAAGCTAGAAATTGTCTTGTTGTAGGAGGCCGAGAGCAAGGATTGTGATACTTGAACTTTATGCTTGTACTTGGATACATGATTGGAAAATCATAAATGTCTTCTTCTTTTTTCCACTCATACTTCCTTGAATGTCTTATGTTAAATGGTTGACTTCATCTTGTGTTTAAGAGCTCTTGCCAAGATAAATTTGATGCATGCAAAAATCCAAATCTGATCAATCTAGTTTATGAAGTCTGCAATCTCTCTTGCTTGTAGATCTTTTTGAGATCTTAAAATTCAAGTTTTAACATGTTTCTATCCCTATTCTATGTTAAGCATACATAATTTTATTCTTATTTGTGTTGATGTTCTATGCTAAGCATAGATATTATATTATAACCTACCCTTCTACTTTTTTTATGACAAATGTTTTTACTTATCTAGAAAAAAAATTGTTTTCACATGTATAAACCAAACATCGGAAATGTTGGAGGAGCAAGACTGTGTAACAAAGTAGAATACATAACCAGTGGTTATTATCTACTTGATGGCAAGCGCTCCAAGCTACACTACAACACAGGAGGCTAGACTCATCTTGGCAATCTTTTCCAATTCCCAATTGTGACAAAGAAAATTAAAAATCCAATCAGTGGTTAGTGGCTTGTCCATATCAAAAGACACAACAATCAATTAACCATATATTTGAAAATTGTACACACCTTGCTAATTGGGTGTTAGATCTTTTTAGTGGTAGCGGGTACTACCAATTCATTTAATGTTCAAAAGGCAGATATGTGGTTGCAATAGAACTAAATACTAAACTTGTAGGATTATAAATATGCAGATGAAATCCATCTTGGTTTTGCCAGATGAATTAGGAGAAGTGGGATAGTCTATTGATTATGAGGACTCTCATTCTTCTATCAAATGAGCCACAACCTCCTGCTAGTGAGAATGTTTGGTAGCAAATCGGATTTGGGAACATAAGTTGCATGCTGCATTGTGGGGCATTTAGGACAGCATATAAAGGAAGCACTGATCAAACACCCTTTCAATTGGTATTATGGTCAGGATGCTATAATGTCAGTAGAATTGCCACCACGCAACGTCTTAATGAGTCCAAATCTCTACAACTATGCCATGAAGCTTTGCATAAACTCTGTGAAACACGCTTACTAGATGTGCACGCACTGGCAGCTGAAAAGAAAAGACGCAAGACATGGCATGATCGTAGGTTACAAAGAAGGATCTTCGCTCCTGAGATCTGGTCCTGATGTATAAAACCAAGGCGATCAAGGGAAAGTTAAAATTTACAGGCGAAGGTCCTTATAGGATCAAGGAAATTCTTAATCATGGAGCCATGAATTTAGAAAAGCTACATGGGACACCATTCGATACACCCATCAACGGTAGCCAGTTGCACAAATACTGGCCACCATAGTAAGATAGATCCAGATTGGCGATGGCACATTACGAAAAGCTATTCTACTAAACCATCACCGCTAGATCTAATAAGGTCAAGCCAAATCAAGCTGAATCCATCCAGATTCAGCCAGATTTGACAAGATCGAGAAAATCCATCAGAATTCAAGAAGGATACAGATCCAGATAGGATCAAGAAGGAAGCTGATCATCAGACTGACTGATGGATCTACTACCAAGTATCCATCAAAACTTCCAGAGAACCACCAACAGTTAGATCAAGCATGGATGAAGTTAATTACCAGTTTACAAAAGTTAAAAATCAGAACATCTCGAGATCTCATCGAAAAACACTTTGAAAGAGCACTTTTTTCATGATTTTTTGAGATCCCCTGGGAGGTAGCTCTTGAAACTTGGACAGTCACCAGATTTGACCCAGATGCATCCATAAAATCTCTGCGAGAGTTCTTGATGGAGGAATCATCATTTTTTAGTGTATGCAAGAGTTACCAGAAGTTGAATTTTCAGAACCCTCGTAGAGCCTCAAGATCGTCTTACCAACCCTCGCAAGGTGCCTACATGGTCTGATCTTGAAAATCCAATCACAGGGAGAAGTTGTGTGAGAGATCACTTCCTGCGAGAGTTGAACCCTCGCAGACAGCCTGAACCCTTGCAGAACCTTTGCATAGCAGTCAAATCACCTTTGAAACTCTTGTAGACTTCCCTGAGGTCTTAGAATTTTGTAAAGAAGGTGCTTGTCAAAATTTGGGTGGAATTGAACAAGAGAAAGTGGATTTCACCTAATACGCACTCTAAATTCCGCTATATAAGGGCTGAATTTGAGTCATTTGTCACCTTTGCTAGCGAAGCTCTGCCGAAATTTACACTGAAATTACCAAGTTCTTCGTTTGTGACCAAACTTCCTACCAGCTATCATCTGATCATATTGAACACCGATCTGCGCTCTGAACTACACTTCTATCATCCAACACTCGTTATTCACAATTTTCTATCGCTTCCATATACTTTTCCATTTTCCTCTGCTTTTTCTATTTTTCTGACCTCTAATCATCACTGCTAACATGGCCTCCTCATCCTCTGAAGACTCTGGCGCCAAATAGGTGATCCAGCGTGACATCCCCGAGGCCACACATATTTGGCCTCTACCCTCTGATGCTTTGATCCAACCATGGCTACAGACAGCCGGTCCACTTCTAGCGGCAATGGGTTTTTACCCGGCGCTCTTCCATTCTGAGATTAAACATGGGCCTCGCCCTTCACGCCTACGCCACCTGGGACAAGGAAAAGGCTCGCTTCTACTTCCTGTACCAAGGGTACCACGTACAAGGTCAGGATTAACGCAGACTCGATGGTCACCATTGGCATTATGTCGAGTGATCCTCAACCCATCTCCCATCGTAACACCAAAATTCTGATCAAGCCTTTCGTCACCCAAACCGCACCAAAAAATCCCATACAAACTAACAATGGGTATCTGATAGAGGCTATCACGGAATCCGTCATTCAGACGGTTGCGCATCTATTGAATAACTTTCTAGTTATTTCAACATTTTGCAAGGACAGAATCCAGTCTAAACTGCTGAGTCAGATAGTGGAATCCTTTCTGGAATTCCCTAGCCCCTCCGTTGTGCCATACGACTGGCATAGCTTCCTTATTCGTGAGCTAACCAGCTCCATCAAACCCAACAACCATGAGGCGTATCGCAGCAGGCCCCCTATTGTGTAGCTTTGCCTGCGCACTTCTTGAGGTGAAAGTGCATGGTTTCCAATGCTCATCCCTTTTGTCTACCATTGTTCCACGTACTAACCTTTATCCGCCATCTCAAGCATCCACCTCCTCTCACCTACAGTTATTAACACAACGGCCAACAAACGAATGTGTGGCGTTGCCTCTACATCCACGTCACCTGAAGACGCACCCCCACTACCACACTAACCAATCCATCACCCACCGCCACTTCTTCTTCCGTGCAACCCCCCACTCTGATTTCTGTTGTCGCTACCTCTCTTCATGTTCCATCCACATTTTCTTCTGTCTCCATTTCTATTTCTTCTGTTGATACACTCCTATTTCTCTTCCAGTATCCACTACTCCATCCATCACCATCACATCTTCTATCACTCTTGTCGCCACCGTTGCTTCCATTCCATTCAATCCTTATGATTCTCAATTGTCTCCCGACACTCTGGCATGGATGCAAGTCATCAATTTTTCACCCCCACACCAGACACTTTCTGCTCCATCCTTGTGAAAAATGCAAAAATAAGCTTGGTAGAGGCCAAAAATCTTGTATATAGGATGATTACACATGTTTGGAGTCGTTTCTCACGTGTGAAAATAGTATACTTGTCATGTACCATAAATCATATAGGTTGTACATATAATTCAAGTTCTAGTGGCTAAAAAGGCCAAAAACTAGTTTTCTAGACATATGACACATGGCATCAATCCATTGATTGCATGAGCCACATCCTTTGGTTAGGTGTCACATCCCATGTGTAGAGGACAGCTCACATGTGTGGAATAAGCTGAAGTAGACGAATTTTGACTTCTAGAAGATTTTCAAGTAGATCTCCATATAGAAGGAAAATGGACCAAAAGTGCTTAAAATAGAAGGTTTTGTCCAAGTGTCAATTTTGCATGATGAATCATCATATGACAAAGCACCTTCACACATGTGGGATCAAAGGGATGATCAGTACCACGAGCTCTCACTTATTGTATATATAGAGCCACATTTGGCCATAATCATTGTGTGACACCAATCTTGGTTTTGGAAGCAATTTTGAGTGATTCTCTCCATTTGTCTACATTTGTTTGATTGTTTTGAGGTGCTATCAGTGTGTACTTGATTTTCAGGTTGGAGTCCGTACTCAGACAGGGTTTCACACGTGGGAAACTAGAAAGTACACCTACCTTCAATTAATGATTGTTCTTGTTAGGATTTTATGTCTAGAATTGATCTAGATTGATCTTAATCTCAAGTAGATTGATAGATCAAGTAATCTGACAACCAATCCCTCTTGAGGATCAGATTAAGATCCACTCTTGGTCCTTTTTGTACTTTTTCCACATGGTATCAAAGCCTAGTACAAGAGGTTTTGTTGAAATTGATAGGGTTAATCCAAATCAAAGCCAAAATTAGCAGTTTTTGGAAACTACTCAAATTTTGTGTAGCGAGTTGGATTTGATAGCTATTCTCAAAAATTTTGGTCCAGATCTTGTTTGTGGGCTGTAGGAACCCTTTTCACACATGTGAGGCCGTACAGCTCCGGTTTTTACTGAGATATTTCAAAAATTTGTAGAATTTGACTCACATACCCAATTTGAGGTGAATTTTTGGTGCAAAATCAAGCATTTTCTATAGAGAGTCTAATCCCTTGATAGTTCTTGGATTATATCAGCCAAAAAATTAAAATTGAAGCTTGAATGAGGTGCATTAATTGATCTACTCTGATTTTTTGATTGTATGTTGAAGTTGAAGAGAGAAATTGCTAAAAATCATAGATTAAGGAGTGATTTTGCAAGGTTGAGACTAGAATCTAAATTTCCATCATTCTAGATTGGTTCATGAGTGATAGGATTGAGTCTATAAGCTTTCTAAATTGCTAGAAGACTTTAGGTTCAGATCTCTTAGAGAAACCATAAGAGTTTCTAGTGCTTTTTCACATTCAAAAATGGCATCAATGGGTGGTTTTTTTGCTTGAAGCTAGTGAAAGACTTACATCCACTAATTATGCTACTTGGATAGTTCGAATGGAGTCTTTGCTTGTACTTCATGATCTTTATGACATAGTACTTGAGGTGGAAGTAGAACCTCAAGGATGAGTTGAATTGGCTAAGTACAAAAAGAGATGTAGAGTTGCATTACACTGCATAAAAATGAATGTATGAACTTTTGAAAGAAATCTCTGGTACCACATCCAAAGAGGCATGGGATTCATTAAAATCCATTTATGGATCCAAGAACACTTCAAGGATACTCATGCTTAGGAATCAAATCCTTCAAAGCATGAAAGGAAGTAGTGAAAGTGCCCAAAATTATGTCTTTAGGATCAAATCTTTGAATAAAGAGTTGTCTTCTATAGATGATAAAATCAAAGATGATGAATTAGTTCAAATCATTTTGAATGGATTAGGAGATGATTATTCCAATCTTGTTCAAACCTTTGATATTCAAGATTCACTTCCTAGTATTGAAAAACTTCAAAGTGTGCTGTTAGTGAGGAGAGTAGAATGCTTCCTATCAAAAGTAGGATGAGTTCCTTATCTTTGAATGATGGTGATGAAAAAGCTAACTTTTCTTTGAAAGGCAAGAAGAAGAAGTTTCCATCCAAGAAGACTCAAGACATGAGATGGAGAACAAAGATGGAGCGTCAAGTTCCAAAGGCAAGAGCAAGAAGACAAGAAGAAGCTAAAGTGTCTCTTTTGTGGAAAAAGGAGACATTTTGCATCCGAGTGCTACAAGAAGAAGAATGCCCAAGAGAAGAACAATCAAGGCAATCTTGTGCTTGAGGAGGAGGAGGAAGGAAAATCTATCTTTGATGGTATCCTCACCACAAACATCTAATCAAGACACTTGGTGGATTGATAGTGGGGCAAGCTCTCACATGACTCACCAAAAAGACTACTTTTCTAATCTACTTTCTTCAATAGTTCTAAGAGATTTATCTTCACTGCAAGTGATCAAGAATGTGAGATTGTAGGTGTTGGGATCCATTCCTTTATGTCTAGGATCATCTAAAAAAGTAGATCTAGACAATGTTCTTTATGTACCTTCAATTACAAAGAACTTGTTGAGTGTAGGACAACTTATGAATAGTGGATTAGATGTACATTTCAAGCACAGAGCATGTTCTATATTGAAAGATGAAAAATGTATTGCTAGTGGTTTCAAGCAAGGGAGGTTATTCAAATTGGATGCTAATGTGATGGTTGGAAGTGTGAACATGGCAAGGGAGGAGCTCACTCAAGTGGAATTATGGCACAAAAGGTTAGGCCATCCTAACTACAAAGCTATGGAGACCATGGTGACAAAGGAGCTAGCAAGAGGACTTCCCAAAACCATATCCAAGTGTGGCAAGCTTTGTGAATCTTGTGGACTCTCAAATCTCATAAGCTTCCTTTCAAGAGATCTTTGATAAGATCTAACTCTCCTCTTAGCCTTATACACTCGAATGTTCATTCATTTTCACATGAATCAAATGGTGGAGCTCTAATGTATGTCAGTTTTATTGATGATAAATCAAGATACTCTTGGGTTTATCTCTTGTCTAAGAAAAGTGAAGTTTTTGAGTCCTTTGTAAAGTTCAAAACTCTTGTGGAAAAGCAACTTAATACTAGCTTGAAAGTATTAAGAAGTGATAATGGAGGGGAGTACATCTCCAATAGGATGAAAGAGTTTTGTGAAACTAATGGCATAAAGAGAGAGTTTACTTGTACATATACTCCACAACAAAATGGAGTACCTGAGAGAAAGAATTGGACACTATGTGAGTGTGCTAAAGCTATGAGATTAGATGCATCTCTTTCTATTTCATTTTGGGGAGAAGCTATTTCATGCAAATTTTCTTTGTAATAGAATGACTAATAGTGCCATTAAAGGACTTACACTTATGAAGTATTGTTTGGCAAAAAGCCAAATCTTAGTGATTTGAAAGTTTTTGGATGTACTTGTTATGTACATATTCCTTTAGAAACAAGGAAAAAGTAAGATGCCACTTCTTTCAAAGACATCTTTGTTGGTTATAGTGAAAGTAAGAAAGCCATATAGGATATATGATCCTATTACAAAAAAAGTTGTTGCTAGTAGAGATGTACTTTTTGATGAATCTCTCCAAGCCAAAGGAAAGGTGACTTCCAACAACACTCAACTTGTCAATGGTCATGCTATGGCCAAGGAGGAGCTTCATGAAGAATGAAGACCAAGTGGAACCTACTCCAAGTCCAAGGGTGCCAAGAAGATCAACAAGGACAAGGATTGAGCCATCAAGGCTCACTTATAGTGACAAAGGGAGCAAAGAGAAGATTCTCAACTACTCAACTCTTATACTTTCTTGGACTACTATGCTTGAAGAACCAACTAGTTTTGAGGAAGCAAATAAGTCTCCATATTGGAGGAGAAGTTATGCAAGTAGAGTTTGATGCATTAATGGAAAATCAAACTAGGAAACTTGTTGATTTACCTTATGGAAAGAAGCCTCTTACTTATAAATGGATATATAGATTGAAATATAATCAAGATGGTTCCATTCATAAGTACAAAGCTAGACTTGTAGCGAAAGGTTTTTTGCAAGTCAAAGGCATAGATTATGATGAAACCTTTGCACCTGTTGCAAAGCTTGTGACCATTAGATTAATCATATGTCTTGCAACTTCTTTCAAATGGGAGCTCTTCCAACTTGATGTGACAAATGCTTTCTTAAATGGATTCTTGGAAGAGGAAATCTACATGTGCCAACCCAGGGCTTCATCAAAGATGGAGAAGAAGACAAGGTGTGTCTCTTGAAGAAGAGTCTTTATGGACTCAAGCAAGCACCAAGAGCATGGTACTCTAGGTTGCATTCCTATCTTATTTCCATTGGATTTGTTGTAAGTTCTTATGAACCATCATTGTACTACACATGTAATGATGGAAAGATCATATCTTAGTTTTATATGTTGATGACATTATACTCACAGGAAATGATCTAGATGGCATTAAGAATGTAAAAGTTTCCTTGTCTAGTGAATTTAAGATGGTAGATCTAGGACTTCTTAAAGTTATACTTGGAATAGAAGTCACTAGAGGTAATAATTTTACCTTCATATGTCAATCTAAGTATGCTAGATCAATCTTAGCAAGATTTGGCATGATTGATTGTAAAGCAGCTGAAACTCCTATGGAACTAAATGTAAAAGGTTCTAAGGAAAGTGATGAAGCATCCTTTGAGGACATCACTACCTATAGAATGCTTATTGGTTCCTTGATATACTTAACTATCAATAGACCAGATCTTAGTTTTTGTGTTGGCAAGTTGAGGTCAATACATGCAAAGTCCATTAATGTGTCATTGGAAAGGAGCAAAAAGGGTGTTAAGGTACATCTCGGCTACAAAAGACTTTGGCATAGTTTATGAAAGGACTAATATTTGTTTGAGAGCATATTCGGACTCAAGTTTTGCAGGTGACAAGATGGATAGAAGATCCATAAGTGCATTTGCTACATTCTGATGTGGAGGAGTTATATCTTGGCTTTCCAAAAAGCAAGATACCATCTCTCTTTCATCAATAGAATCCGAATATAAAGCTATGACAACAACAACAAAGGAGATTCTTTGGCTTAAAAGGCTTTTGGAGGAGCTACATGTGATCAAGGATGAAGACATTCCATGCATATATTGTGATAATCAAGCAGCTCAACAACTTGCAAACAATCCAGTCTTCCTGCTCGAACAAAGCACATCGAGATTGCACATTATTTCGTGAGGGAGAAAGTGCAAGCAAAGGAGATCAAGCTTATTCATGTTTCATCATCAGATTGCATTGCTGATATACTCACCAAGGCATTGCCTAAAGATCCATTTATAAAATTAAGATTGGCTCTTGGAGTTATAGATAGATCTATGCTAGATTTACCAAGCTAGATTTTTGAGGAGGAGTGTGAAAAATACAAAAATAAGCTTGGTAGAGGCCAAAAATCTTGTATATAGGATGATTACACATGTGTGGAGTCTGTTCCCACTTGTGAAAATAGTATACTTGTCATGTACCATAATCATATAGAATATCTAATGAATCATCATGATGTATTTGATCTACAGATAGGCGTACCTTCAAGTGATATAGGTTGTCTTTTCTTCTGCCTTGAGTGATAAGCATACTGGTGCTTGCATCAACAACATTGCATGCTTCGTCTGAGAACTTTACACGCATCCCTACATCAGCTATTCTTGCCATTGATAGCAAGTCGTGCTGCAGTGTAGGCACAAACAGAACGTCTTCAAGTCATTTGTCTCTGTCGTTAGTGTTGAGCCATAGTGAACCAATACCATTCACTTGGTGCTTTGATCCATCTCCAAGAATGATAAATCTTGATGGATCTACACTTCAAAAATCAGACATGATCCGTCTTGATGTAACAAAGTGTGAGGTAGCTCTTGAATCAAGAATTACCTCTTGTGTGTCAAGTGTTGATACTGCACACATGTCTGCACAGATGTAGGCAGTCAAATTTTTGTAATTCAATCTTTCTTCGCCCATTTTTGAGCCCTCTGGCTCCTCGACATAGGATGAACTATTATTGTTCTCATCTTTACTTTGAGCTTGTTTGTTTCTTGGATTCTGTCGGCAGTCCATGGGTGCATGACCCTTCTTGTGACAGTGAATACACTCAACTTTGGGATTTAACCAGCACGAACCACCACTATGTCCTTCGTGTGTTGCATCTCATGCATGTCTTCTTGTCTCCACTCCTGTTGTTTCTACTTTTCTTTGTTCTTCCATTTGCCCTTGTTGGCTCCTTTTGCTTACTGATCTCGATCATGCTTTTAATCTGACTCTCTCTTAGGCTTGAATTGCTTCTTAGCTTTCTCCTTGTTTCTGTAGAGGGCTTGGTCAGAAGCATCCTTGTGATCAAGGTGCTCTCGAGCTTCGACTTCTTCTCGAATCTCGACAACTGCCTTTTCGAGTGTCATAGTAGGATCTTTTGCTAGCATCATTCTGGTTGTCTGGAAGAATCTTGATAAGGCTCTCAACAGATAAGTAAGCTGCTTCTCTGCTGATACTGCATTTTTTGTTCTAGAATTGTGTAATGAAAGAAATCATATCTTTCATCTTTCTTATAAAGGAAGTGAGATCTTTGGCTTCCCACTGCAGATTTGTCAGGTAATCTTTGAGTAGCATGATCTGACTGCGTGATTTAGTCTAAAATCTTGTGAGTAAAGTATCCACATCTCTTTTGCTTTAGAGATTGTAGCCAAGTCAAGAGTCAGGCTATCCTCGATGGATGAAGATAATACAGCTACTGCCTTGTCATTCTTCTCCCTCCATTTGTGTAGCTCCTTGCTTGTTGTTGTAGGCATCTCCCTCGGTGCCATCCACCCAGGGAAATAATCCTTCTCCCTTTAGTATAAGCGAGGCCTTAACTTTCCATACTAGGAAGTAAGATCTTGATGAGTCAAGGATTGTACAGATCTTCGATTGTATACTGCTTATTGAAGCCATTGCTGTGAATTGTGTTCTTACCTGTTAATGGTTTCTTTGTCTCGAATGCTTAGCCTCCTGGATCTGATAGCTTTGTGGCTATGTTAGACTATGATAGGCTCTGATACCATTGATGGAAAATGTGGAAATTTAGAAACATCAGGATTGCCCTGATACCACTGATGAAAAATGTAAAAATTCAGAAACGTCAAGAATGCTCTGATACCACTGATGGAAAATGTGGAAATTCAAAACGTCAAGAACGTTCTAATACCACTGATGGAAAGTGTGAAAAATTCAAAAGCGTCAAGAACGATCTGATACCACTGAAGCAAAAAAACAAATTAATCGCAAACAAAATGAATTCAGATGGATTTCAGATATGATTGTTGGTCACTGCCTGTTATATCATTCCTACAATCCTCTAGAAAGTAGATAGACACTGCTGATCTATGTTATAGATTAACACAATATTCAACAAAAATTGAACCAGTGTGTGGAATTGATAAAATATGAATGAGATACACGAGCAATGCCAGACAGTAATTCATTCAAGATCATATGAACATAAGAGTGATATGTGCGTAATAGCTACAATATCATCTATTGATCCTCTTGATTTCGAGCACTGTATGATAGATCCACACAAGGCATGAGAGAAGTGGCATTCTCCCACAAATAATGTCTTGCTTACTAGTGGACTTCTTGTATCTCTATGTATCCTACTTACAAAATTGTCTCGCTTCCAGGCGGACTTCTATGTATATTTTTTTTTTATTTGCTTCTGTATGTATTTTATACATCTAGTAATTGCATACAATAAGAGAAGCATCTCTGATTAGATAGATTAAACAATCTATAACTAATCATGGATTACAAGAGTGGTGGGTTAGGCACGTCCTAACTCTCTTATGATGATGTCATCATATATCAGATCAGAAATCTGTATTTCTATGATCTTCCTGATCCTTTAGAGCATGAAGGTTGAAAAATGTCACAAAGATTTTTTTATGTCGCTTCGAGTCGTTTGACTTTCGTGTCGTCTAACTTTCTCTGTGCAATGCAACCCTAACTCCTGATCATGCAGTTATTATGTGGTTCCTCGCAGGGTTGCCACGTAGTATCAAAAGAGAACTTAAAAGACGGGAGCAGTGCGCTACATTGCAAGAAGCAATGGAAGATGCCATTAGAGAGGAGGATGAGGATTCAGATGAGGAATCTTACCAAACCACTCATACTCCAATTCCTTCGACAACATCATCGTCATCCAACACATCCAACCTATCCACAAAATTGCTGATGGAGCAATTGACAAAACTACACAAACAATAGATGGAACAACTGATGGCTCAGTTTGATAAAAAACTGAAGGCCTTGCAAAGAGCTATAGCACCAATTTCCAATCCATCGAAACAAAACCAGCTGCAGTATCCTCACCGAGAAAATCTACGGTGCTCAGTTTGCACCCAAAACCATACAACCAATGAGTGTCCGATATTAAAGCAAAACTTGAGATTGACACAAAGATTTTGCCATCTATGCAATGCATCGTCGCAACGAAATGGCATTTTGCCCATTTAATCCCCGGATCATACAACAGAAGAGGAATCCTTATCAAACCTCTTATTCTTATCATCAAGGGGCACCCAATGCAGCACCAAGGTATGGCACACTGAACAACCAGCAACGCATGGCCTTACTTGCACCACCAGGGCCCAGCTAATCACCAAGTAGCTCATGTGAATTTAGCAGCGGTGAAACATGAAGCACCACCATCACCTCAGCATGAGTAGTAGCAATGGTGCGGGCCGGAAGAGATGTTTGTCGATCGAGCCATGAACGAATATCATGCAACCTAAGCAGCTCAGCCTCAATGTCAAGGTGGTAGAAACTACGGCTGCTACGAATGCGATGAAGGCCATCACATTGCATAATGTCTGTACAAAGGACAATATACAACCTTCTGCTGAGGATGCGAATATGGACATTGTTACAAGAACTATCTATTAAAGCCTGGAATGAGTGCACCATTGAACCTAATCATAGTACACTCGACAACAGTTCCAACATTGAACCTAATCATAGTACACCCGACATCAATTCCAGCAAGGACACCACCAGAAAAACAACACTTTCATGTCCCAGTGCTAGCAGTCACACAAGCACAAAAGTGGAAGGAAGTGGCTCCCTCACCACCCCGATCAGTATCAGATGATCAGCCCTCAGCTACAGAATTGTATCCGAATGTGAGGGAAGAAAGAAGACAATATCACAAGATACGACATTGGTTCGAATGAGCTCAAATGCAGCGTCATTGTCCTCTCAGATGACTAAAAATCCAAAGATTACAAGTCGGGCTAAGATCAATATGATGAAGGAGGAATCCCACCAAACGCCACTTCACGAGATGTTTGAGACCTTCAAGAACTATACTTCGACGACGTAGTAATTATGATGCCGCAAGCTCCAAGAGAACCTGATCAAAGTCAAGAACTAGCAGAATAGATATTTGAAGGACCTATGTGAACGCAAGCTATGAATCTAGCTGAGTCAAATGAAGGAAAAAAAGATCGTGCATGTGGGAGAACAGTTAATGCCCACTCAATTCAAAAAACTATGTTCGTTATTAGTGGAATATAGAGATTGTTTTGTGTGAAATTACAGTGATCTAAAGGGTATCCCACCACAACCGTAGTCCAACATACCATACCCTTGGTGGATGGAGCAGTCCCGAAGGTGAGTCACTATTACTGCTGCAACCCGAACTACACCGAACTGATCAAGCAAGAGTTGCAGAAATTGCTAAATGTTGATTTCATCTATGAAATTGAGCACACTGAATGGGTGTCGCCAATAGTCATAGTACCCAAGAAGAATGACAAAATGCACATCTGTGTGAACTTGAAAGCGTTAAATACAGTCATCAAGAAGGATCATTTTTCCTTACCATTTACAAAAAGTGTTCTAGACATAGTAGCAGGAGCAGAAGCCTACAATTTCCTAGACGGTTTCAATGGCTACAATCAGGTGAAAATAGCGCCGCAAGATCAGCACAAGACAACATTTGCCATGGAATGGAAAACCTATGCCTATAAGGTGATGTCGTTTGGACTTTGCAATGCCCCAAGTACCTTTCAATAAGTTATGCAGGCGACATTCAAAGAATATTTGCAAAAAAAATTGGAGATATTCCTGGATGATCTGTGCGTGCACGGACCTAACTCAGAGCATTTATCCAATCTGGAAAAGGTGCTAAAGAATGCCACAAATATCGAATATTCGTAACTAAAAAAAGTGTCAATTTTGGGTGACACATGGCCTAATCCTCGACCATATAGTATCCAGACACGGAGTCACCACAGACCTGTCAAAGATAAAGATCATTGTCGATCTGCCACCACCACGGGAATGATCCGCGGAGTCTACATTTTTATGGGTCACGCTAACTATTATGGATCTTCATTTTAGACTTTGCGGAGTTAGCACGACCAATCTACAAACTCACAACAAAATAACATTGCACTAAAGAAGCTCTATAGGCTTTCCAGAACCTTAAAGATGCATTGGTCTCAGCGCCAATACTACGCCCACCCAATTGGTCCATAGAGTTTCATGTGCATACAGATGCATCGAAGTATGTAGTAGGAGCTGTCTTAACCCAGCCAAGTGAACACAAAAAGGATTTTTCAATCCAATTTGCAAGCCGACAGCTTAGCAACTTAGAGATAAATTATTCAACCACAGAGCGAGAGGCACTGGCTATGATTTACGTGGTTAAGAAGTTTCGGCATTATTTGATGGCCGCACATTTTGCTTTTTATACGGACCATCAACCCTTGCTATATCTTGTTTAAAAAAATTTGCAACACAAGGAGAATCACTCGTTGGTTACTTTTGTTATTGGAGTTTGATTACCGATGGAAAAATCATCAAAATTGAGTGTTTGTGAGGGTTCTAGAAGGCAGAATCTTTGGAACCTTTGTAGAGCATCAAGATCAATAAACCAACCTTCGCAAAGGGCATAAATGAATCAGAGCAATGAAATTAGCCTGCCTACATGTCTGATCTTGAAAATTTGCGAGGGTTGAAGCTTCGCAGACAGTTTGAATCTTCGCAGAACCTTCGTAGAACCTTTGCAGGGCAATCAAATCACCTTCTGGACCTTCAAAGACTTCCTTGAGGTCTTAGAATTTTGTGAAGGCCCCTGCAAAATTTTGGTTGTAACTGAGCTGGAAAAAGTGCATTTTGCCTAATATGCACTCTAAATTCCACTATATAAGGGCCATTTGGCATTTTATTCAGCGAAGCTCTATCGAAATTTTCTTCAAAATTTCCAAGTTATCCGATTGCGACAAAACTTTTCACATACCTTCATCTGCCCTCACAATTATCTGTTCCACATTCAGTACTTGCATTTTCACTTCTGTTCTCACGATTTCATCTTTTCCAATTTTTTAAGCCTTTGTCATGTTTTAAATGTCTTTTACACTTTTTGAGTGCCTTTTCACCTTTTTCCATTTCCTTCGTTAACAGACTGTGACATCCATCCGCTAACATGACTTCCTCTTCCTCTACTGACGACACTGGCACCAAGTAGGTTATCAAACCTGAGATACCTTCTGCCACCCACAGATGGGCGCTGTTGTCTAATGCCTTGATCAAACCTTGGCTTCAGATAGCTGGTCCTCTCCTTGAAGCAATGAGCTTTTACCCGACGCTACTATATTCTAACATAAACATGGACCTCGCGCTCCATGCCTACTCCACCTGGGATGCACCGAAGTCATATTTCCATTTCTTATACCAAGGTACCACATACAAGGTACGTATAAACGCTAATTCTATGGTCACTGTGGGCATAGTATTCGGTGATCACCAACCCATCTCCTATCGCTAGGCCAAAAACCTTATGTAACGGCCACCACCCCTGAGCTTTCAATTAAGACTAACAACGGGTACTTGATAGAAGCTATCAACGACCATGTAATCCAAGCAGCTGCTTATTTGTTGAACAACTTCTTGGTTGTTTCAACCTTTCGCAAGGATCGCATCCAGTCCACACTGCTCAGCCAGATCGTGGAATCCTTCAAGGAGTTCCCGAGCCCCTTGGTGGTGCCATACGACTGGCATACCTTCCTTTTGCACGAGCTCTCCATCACCTTCAAACCTAACACGCGTGACCATATCGCAGCAGGACCACTGTTGTGTAACTTTGCTTGTGCGTTTCTCGAGGAGAAGGTTCACGGGTTTAACCACTCCAGCATTATGTCTGCGACCGTCCCACATATTAACTTGTACCCACCATCTGTCACATCCACCTCCACCCAACCTGCAGTTAATGACACAACGGCCAACAAGCGAATGTGTGGCGCAACCCCCTCCTCATCTAGTCCTCCTGCCACCAGGCAACGCACCACACCTCCACGACTAACCACCACCACTTCTACCGCCGTAGTTTCTTCTTCTGCTCAAACCTCCACTTCTACTACCACATATTTTCTCTTCTTACTATTCCGACATCCTCTATCTCTGTTCCCACATCTTCCACTGCTTTTATCACCATTGTTTCATCCATAACCCCTACTTCTGCTTCTACACCCCTCCTTCAGATCAACTCTCTCGACTCTCAGCTCTCTCTTGACCAGTTCCCATTTGTTCCTATCATTCCCTCTTTTGAATAGTCTATTCTTACACCTATTTTCACCATTGCTACTCCTCTCACATCTCCCACATCTCTAGTGAAGATTGTTGAGGGTGACAAGTTGTTGCCCGATGAAGCGTTTGGATAGAAAACTTGTGTCTCATCACTGCTGCGTGCTAATTCCACCGCACCAGAAGGAATGGCGCCGCCAAAAAATTTGGTAGAAGATGACGACACGGTCGTGCAGACATTCGAACGACCACAAAAAGCAGTCCCAACAAGTGCCACGCTACCGGCTACTCCCACAGACCTCACAATCACCTACCAAGCCTTGGGGACCTTCATCCAAGATGCGGTAGCTACCAAGACCTCGCAGGATAGCCGAGTACTGTACCCAGCTGCGAGTCGACATTACAAAGCTCCAACAAGAATTGATGGTCGCTCAGCAACATGAGCTGGATGAACAGAAGGAGATCCTAAAGCTGCAACAAAAAGAAGATGGCCTAAATCAGTATATCCAAAGCCTCTTCAAAATAGTCATGGATGCTTCTAGAAAGGTCCAGGAGCTTCAGACTGAAGCCACACAATGACTCGCCCCCTCCAAACACAACTTCAGATTTACGAAACAGAAAATACTTGTCTGGGAGCAGAGGTGCAAGTGTTATAACATGAAAAGGCCGCATGGTTAGCTCAACTGGCACTTGATAATAGGCCACTCACTCAGGCTGAAATGAACTTATTCCGGCATCAGGTGCGGGTTTACAACCAGACCTTAAACAAAGTAGAATTTGACAAATACAGAGCAAGTGCCAATCAGGAATTGGCCCAGGCCAAGCAAGCCCTATTGGCCTATCAGAGGGTCATGGAGCAGAAACCCCAACCAGCCCTAGTGGTAATTCCATCGCCACCTATCTTCGATGCTGCACAGGCCAACTCTAGCCACGACAAAGGAAAACAAGCAGCAGGGGCAAGTAGTCCAGATCACGGCTCGGGTGAACAAGATCGGGGGCCTCATGACACCACAGGAACAGACACCCAGATGCAAGATATAGGCCTAGATACGAACTGGACACAAGCCTCATCCTCACAAGGCTCGAGGTCGATCTCCGCCAGCCATGCGTTGAGGAAGCCAACCTCGATAGAGGACGAAATCAACTCCTATCTGGCGCAGTTCTCACATGAAAGCTCGTGCGACGGTTGGCAACTCTCAATGACAATAAAAGAGATCAAGGACAATGAGTTGGGCTATATTTCAACCTTAGGCGCTCAGTCAAAATGGAGAAAAAGGTTGTTTGAACGCGACCCTGCGGCCATCAGGGCATATGTCACCAGTCCCAGACAGTTAAGGGTCAACGCCCACTACCTCCCCTACCCACGAATATCTAAATGGGCGGAGTGTGGCACCCCCTTGGACAAAATCACGACCAACACGAAGAATTGGCCGAAAATAGAATCATAGTATGGGTGAAAAATGGACGCAGACGCCAGGAGGGACTCTCGTTCAGTTTTCACAACAATTTCTCACCTGCCTAGATCCAACAATCTGCGTGGTCGCAACATACGCCCGAGACTTAAAATTTTTGATGGGAGTCCCCACCAAATGGGACGATCTTTTGTCCACTATTTGTTTTGATCCCAATACCGTCTTGATCTCAAAAAAAATTGAAGACCAACTACCAGTGGCGCGAGTGTACTATAGAGCGGGCTTGCTAGGCGATCCTTGGCCAAGCAGATTCCAACAGTGGATCGACCAAGCATGGCTCACCGATGTACATAAGTCGTTCCATCCTCAAAAAAACAAGAAAATTTTAGCATGACTATAATTCATGGAAGACGTCACCGGATATCTCATATCCATCAGAGGCGAACGAAGAGGACCTTGTACTAAACCGGCAGAGTGCCGAGGGATCGACACTAGTTCAGGCCGTGGGTCCTGTTGTGGGTATTCCCAACATATACATTGTAAATAAATAGAGTTGGAAAAATAGTCAAAAAAGTAGAAATAGTTCATGTCATCTTGCGTGCGTAAGTCCATGGCCCAATGAGCACACAAATCACGTTGTAAATAGAATAAAAGACTTGGGCCTTATTGTTGATTAAATAAAACCTGAGGCCACAATGTCAAGTAAATAAACTCTGTCTAAGTTTACAAAGTTGGGTCCAAAGTGAACTCACATGTATCATGTGATTTCCAATGTACTTTTTTAAGACCCTTGGATTAGATTGGACTCAAAGTGAATGGTGTGGATTAAGAGTTCATATTAGTAGGAGTAACCAATAGAAGAAAGGGGCAAGGGCCTTTCCCATTGATAAAAAAGCACCACTTGTATCATATTTTCCATGCTTAATGAGAAGGAGGAAACTCTAGCAATTTGGAGAGAAGCATCCTCATTTGCTATTCCATGCTTGTTAATGCCATTGTTGTTTTTCTTTTGCTTTCAAGTTTCCATGCTTTTTGGTTTCAATAGTTTATGTTTCTCCATTAGCATGTAAAATGAGCAAATGAGCTAACCTCCCCTATCACTCTCTCTCTCTCTCCCTCTCTTTGTCACTCTCTCTCTCTTCTCTTCTTCTCTTCTCTCTTCATTCTAAATCATGATGTATGTAGAGTTAGTGAGAGGAGTGTTAAAGGTGGTACTGTTAGAGGGAAGGGTAGAAAGCAACTAAAGTAGCACCTTGACATAGTTAGGCACTATCCAGTGAACTAACCCTCTTTGACAGGTGGAAGGGCTGCTCACGACTACTTCTACACACCCTACATTCTTCTTCATGACAATCTACCCAATTATTTCAAATTCATTATCAATGAAAGACTTGTAAGTAATCCATAACTGTTGCATATGAAAAAGAGTAGATTCAAAATGATGTTGTATACAAATATAAGTGCACTAATAATCTCTTCTTCTTATTGAAGCTACGAAAAAGATAGGAGCTAATAACATGTCGGAAAGATCTACCAACAACAATCACTATTGTGGAGGAGCAATAGAAAACAAGATAATCATGTTTACTCGATGTATAGACACTTTACTACAATAAGAGAAAGCCATGGTTTGGGGGCATCAATACAGATGATGTGAAAGAGCAATTAGAACAATCATTTGCGAAAAGCAAATATTTTGAAATTTATGTATAGAGTCTTTATTTTAATAAAAGGAAGCCCAAGCTCGGTTCATACAAATTTACAATGAGAAATATGCTACATTTAAATGTCACTATATTGACTCCTTATTGCAAGAAATTGGAGCCTATTTCTCTATATCAAAGATTGCTTGTGGCTGTTCGAGGAAATAAGACCATTGTTAAGGAAGATTGTAAATTCAAAAGTAGATTTACGAGTGTCTACATCTCCTGCCCAACTTGCATCTATGTAATCACTGAGTAAATTGAGTTTGTCATTGTCGATTGTTCCATAACAAATGCAAAAGTTCATAGTAGCTCGAAGATATCTCATGACTCTAATAAGTCTTAGAGACTTCCAATGTGTTATACCAGGGTTGGTAATAAACTGACTTAAGGAGCTGATTGCAAAAGCTATGTCTGGCCTGGCACAAATCATTGCGTACATAAGAGATCCTATTATCGAATGATAATAATACTCACGCATATGTTCCTTCTCTTGAATTGTTTGAGGACACTGGTCCTTTGACAATTTGAGACCTAGTTCCATTGGTGAGAGAGCTATCTTGCAATTAACCAGATTATATCTGAGTAACATATTGTAGATATACCTCTACTAAGTTATGTAAATCAACTTTTGATTTTTGTCTCTATGGATCTGAATACCAAGGCAAAAATGAGCTTCACACAGATCAGTCATGTCGAATTCGGAAGATAACATAGTCTTCGCTTCTTTTATCAGATCGATACCGTTGTTGAAAAGCAATGTGTCGTCCACATATAAGGTGATAATGATAAGATTGTTGCACTGTCTTGAAGTAAACATTCGAATCTGAAGAGCTTAGTGTGTAGCCGTGATCAATAAGAAAAGTATTGGTCCTTTGAAACCATGCTTGAGCAGATTGCTTCAGGCCATAAAGTGCCTTATGGAGTTTGCATACATGATTGTGTTTACCTGCAATTATATAACCTTTGGGTTGCAAATGTCTTCTTCAATAACTCCATTGAGATACACATATAGAATAAACCTATCTTTGATAATGAATCCT
>MU836670.1:0-25423 GCA_029204225.1 Diphasiastrum complanatum
ACATAATAAAACACAACACACGCATGCTATTACTTTGAAGTAGGAGAGGAGGGCTAGGAGTTCACGTGTACATCCTCACTGCACTTCAAGTTCTAGGCATTTAAAAGGCCCACATCATCATATATCATTTACAACCATGAGCATCAAGAGAAGTGGGGGAGCCATAAAAAATGATCTAGTCCCTAGTAGGTCCACATCGGCAAAAATACTACCATTTGGATGTATGTGAAAAATCATATGAATCTATGTTTGAGCTATCAAGTCACCTAACAACAACATGCCCACATGGGGTGGGTAGAGGTAAGAAAGATATATTTCCTTAAATGATGTCTTTATGTCACATTTTCAAGTTTAACATGCTCAAGTGACTCTTAGTTTTTGTAAACATTGCATGAGTTTGCATTTTTGTTGAGAGTTTTGTGAATAAAAGCAAGAATATTTGCCTACCATTAGGAGAGGCTCCAAAAATTGGTGGCCTTCATACACATGCAAAATGCCTTGGGACAAGCACTCTCCAATAAGTGGCATAGATGTGGTGGAGGCCTCTTTTAGTCTCCTTGGTATTTGGAGTTCCAACTCCACTTAGCCACACAATGAGCACATAAAAGACTAAAACAAAATTCCTTGGGATGAAGCCTCTCCCTATATCTTTGCAAGCATGATGGTAAAAAATCTACATTCCTTGGGGGGTGATGCAGTTCTAACAAAGGAACAAGCATTTCTGTGATTAAGTTAAAAACTTGAAATTCAAGTTAGGTTAGTTGATCTTGATGCCAAATCAATTTAAATATGATGCACTTATATTCTTAGTTCTAACATAAGATTCAAAAAGCTTGATACTCAAGTGACCCATGTCAAGAGAAGAATCCATATGTCATGGTTGTAAATAGACATATGGAAACCAAAACATCATTATCACAATATGCCTTTATAGACCAATATTTAAGATCGATGCTACAATAATGTCGGACCGTATATGATATGCAATATTTATATGTGATTCCTTTTTTGGGGAGCTATACATCGGGCCACTATCTTGACATTGAGATGGCTTGTGAGTTTGCTTTTTGAATTCATATTCTTTTCATCAAAACATATTTACCACATCTCACTCTACTAGTGAGTTTAGTCCATAGCACTAAGTACTGAAAAATAATTATTTTCCTCATTTATAAATTTTTTCCATGTGCTATTGATGTCATTTTCTCATAGAGTGGTTGTATGTTGACATACAATGTAAATATTGTACGTAAGGATTTCATTTTCAACATGTCTAATTAGCATACATCTATTATTGGTTGTATCTAACATGTCGTTGCTTCCTTTGTGAATGTGACGCTTCAACTATCACCAAATCTTTTTCTCATAAGCTTCCTTTGTGGCCATTTTCAGCATGGCAATCTAGCTTGAGCATGAATTTGTTTTTTAACAATGCTTTATAAATCATTATACTAGCACAAATTGAATGAAAAGTGGGTCCTTGAAAATGATCAAGACTTTGCAACTTTTGCATATTAATATCACGTGTCACTTTGCTACTTATGTTAGTCCATATAACAATGGAAGGGAAATCAGTAATATTCTTGTTATTTACTTGTTATTCTTGTTATTTACTTGTTTTTTTCTTTAATCACTCCATCTTTTTGCAAAGTAATTGTTTCTTGACTTACAATGGCAATATTGTACATGATGATGCTAGTGTAATTTACTATACCACCAAAAAACATTTATAATATTCTTCAAAGATCTTTCATGCCTTAAATAAAAGGATTATTGTCAAAGCACTCCTTTCAATCCCAAACCTATTCATTTTTTGCAATCAAAGTGAGATACTATTATATATATACAAAATCTACATCAAAATGTGTTTTTTGCTATTGCTAGTAACTTATAAAATCATGTCCAAGGGTAGGGTTTACACCAATTGATGTCGTACGAGTCTAGTAGCAAGGCTAGTCCCTTGCAAAAGGTTTCTACATGTGTTGCTCTACCAAAAGACATGTCCAAAACTTAGCTCTTATGTATGATGAAGCTACTAGGAAAAATAACAAGCCTCAAAATAAAGTGTTCATAACAAAATGGGCCAAGTGCCACCTCATGCCAATCAACAAAATGGTTTTCTGACCAAATCATGTGGTAGTTTTGTGACTGCTGACACTCAAAAGATGTGAGAGGAACTATAGTCTTTGCATATAAGAGCACAAGTTTCTTTTATTTATACAATCCAAATGACTGACAACTTGCACATGTGCCAAGAAAGTAAGCTAAAGATATGTGGTGCCTATAATTATGAAAGTCTCTCGACAACACAACATGCAAAGACAGTTTAGATAGAAGTATATAGTTTGAACAAGAATGCCCTATGGAACGCCAAAAATCAATATGACACTAAAACAAAAGATTGGGCATAGTTCCTTTCTCAATGCTATGTAGCATTTGTCTTCGGCACAAAAGGGGTTTGGTCTTCACAAGTAGTGAATTTGAAACAATAAGTTAAACACAAATTATAAATTTAACATACAGGATAGAGGCCATGATTTTTTTCAAGGCAACCAGTGAGCACATTGTTTAGGAGCTTACTTTTGAAAATAAGAGGTGAGGAAAAATGCTATGAAAAATCCTTAACACAAAGCTTTAGTATCCCTCCCACATTGCTGAAACATAGTTTCAACTATATGAGGAAATTGATGCAATTCCCGTTTAACTTCAAAAAAATTGCATTATGTTAAGGGAAAACTAAAATGAACAACATGTGTCAATGTTACTAGGATTAGTTAAAAGCAATTTACATGTAAGTGGTTCATGTGTTTGAAAGTTTTTGCTAAGAATTAAGCAACACATGGGTCATATTGATTGTTTTCTATCATTTTAGGTTGGATTGGGCTTACTAATACCAAGCTTGGAGTGAGCTTGTGTTTGCAACAATTTAGCTTACATTTGTATTTGTGTTAAGCTAAATATTTTTTGACAAATCTTAGTAGAGCTTACTTGTTGTGTTGGCTTGAATACTAGGACACCAACCAAACGATCCCCATGGATCAAACACCCTCTAATCCAACTTTTTCTTTGTCTAACCCCATTAGTGTGGCACAAGCATTACAACACCTCTTTCGACAAATTCAAGCCACAAACCAGCAGCTACATGAAACAAACCAAAAGAACCAAGCTCTTGAGTCAAGACTAGCAAATCAAAAGAAGCATGTGGTTCCACCTCCCGTAAAGTTGTATAAAGGTTACAGAAAAAGGATAAAAGCCTACAGGTTGTAAATTCATGGTTGAATGTCTGGAATAAATATTTTGCCTTCAATTAGATTTATAAAAGTCAAAATTTGTCCACCACCATTGTGTTTCTGGAAGGGAAAGCCTTAGTTTGGTGGGATGATTTAGTAGCCAAGGGAAAGCAACCACTAACATGGGGATGATTTTTGTATGGTATTCAAGGCATATTTTCTTTCTTTGTTAGATGATTATGAGCACTTCCAAAAGCTTGCTAGATTGACTATGTCCAAGGGCTTGAAACAATATGTGCAAGATTTTCATGAGCACCTAAATCCACTATATAGTGAGATACCTCCTAAGGTGCAAATGCTCACGTTTATCGATGGGTTACCTAAGGACTACCAAGTGGATGTTTGAAGGAATCGTCCCAAAACCCTAGAGGATGCTATTAGGGGTGCTAAGTTTTTTTACGATACCCCTAAGCCACATATGAGTCATCACCCTAATGAGCAAAAAAGGGTTTCCAGTTTAAACGCAAGGATAAGAAAGCTGCCAATGAGACATCTTCCAATCCTAATCCTAAGAAACCAAACACGATACTAAGAATCATCACGTGGCAAAAAAGACCTAGCAAAAGCTCGAAATAAAAATATGTGCCTCAATTGCAATGGAGAGGGTCACCTTGCACATTCTCCTATTGTTTAGTAAGACTTTGGTGGAACAAAAAGAGCATCTTAGGATTTTCTTGGCATCTTAAGTAGGGAAAATTTCTTTGCCAAAGACTCTAAGGATGAATTGTTTGCTAGCGAATTATCATACCTAGGCCATGAGATTTCCGAAAGAGGGGTGGAGATCAAAGCAAATCGTATCCGGAAGATTATCGAATGGCCTACTTATACTACAATTCAAGAAATCAAGTCTTTCTTGTGTTTTGTGGGGTTTTTCAGTAGACATATACCCCAGTTTGCTAGAATGGCATTTCCCCTCACCCAAGCTTTGAGAGGCTTTTAGAAGCCTAGCCGGAGGGCTAAGAGTCCACAAATGGCATGGACAGAGGATATGAACAATAAAGTTTGAGCTGCTTAAGAAAAGCATGACATCAACACCAAACTTGATGATTGGTGATCCTTGTAAACCATTTACGGTTAGGACCGATGCTAGTGACTATGTGATTGGAGTCATTTTGATGGACATCATGTTGCTTTTGAAAGCAAAAAACTCAACTCAACTCAATCTAGATATCGTACCTATGAAAAGGAGCTTTATGCGATTATTCATGCCTCAAAAATTTGGCAACACTATATCTATGGAGCCAAATTTGAAGTTTTGACCGATCATCAAACTATTCGATAGTTCTGTCATGCCACATATTTAAAGGTTAGACAAGCAAGATGGGCTGAGCTAATGCATGAATTTGATTTCGAGATACGATATTGTAAGGGGAGTCAAAATATTCTAGTAGATGCCTTGACTCATTTTCCAGTTATTAATCAGTTATGCTTTTATTGAGATACAACTAGGATTGTTTCAGTAGTCTCTCTACTTTATGAGTCCGATCCATTTTTTGGAAAGTATTGGCAACAAATACTGAGTACCGTAATCCAAGTCTAGGACTATATCGAATCCTATATACAGGACGTGGATGTTAGAAATCAATAGGTTATCAGAAATGAGCTCTAATAGCATGTTGAAAATCGATAGGTTATCATCATAAATGAGCTCTGATACCATGTCAAAAATTGGTGGGATCAAAGAATATCAAATGATATCGGATCAAAGGAGTTCTGGTAGAAATAGATACTCTGATATCGGATCAATGATGGTAGCATAGTAGCGGAAGTGGAGAAACAGATGGTGCATGGATCGGAAGTGCAACAGTTACCAACAAAAACAAGACGAATAAAATAGTAGCTATGCCCAATAGAATAAGGCAATAGTGGTGACAAAAACTTGCAATCTGATTGAATGAAGAATGATGAGTACAAGAGCGTGAAGCAACGCAAAACAATAAGCGCAAAAAAAACTTTAGCTGATTATAATTGATCTATATGCCAATTACTTAGCAACTTAGTTACTTAACTAGAATACAGCCTACTGAGCATGTTAGATCTGTTGACGCTATACATTGATGATTGCATGTCAGTGCTCAGTGCATTGGAAGCATCAAATCTATCTACTTAATTTTTTGTGGTCGTTATGCATTGGATGGCCGACCTTTCCAACTGTCAATATCTATACAAATTAGGTGAACTGTCAGTAATGGACTTGAAGTCGTCTAACAATTCAGTAATGGACTCGAAGTCGATTTGTCGATGGATGATGGAGTAAGTCGATTTGTCGGGCACTTCGATGTGTCGAGAACTTCGATGGAGGTTGTTGTTGATTATATACATGGAGAAGTTGAAGTCAATAAGTCGGACTTCGGACTTCAGTGCCTCCGAAGTCGATGGAGTCGACTTTGATTGAATTTTTCAGGGTGCTCATTGTGAATGATTTCAGATCATTTAAGATCCAATCCATGTCCCTGATCTTTGGTTACAATAAGGAGCAAACCAACAATCCTGCCAATGTAGAAAAATCAGCATCTACACACAAAATGAGATGCAAACTATAAGAGATATTGATCAAACATGAACCAAAACATAAAAAATGTGTTTGATGTTCATACAATTACAGTACCCTACTGTATTTCACACGTGTGGAACCGAAAATAGCAATAAATGAGCATTCTACACACAAGATTGCAAGAAAACACCAAGATAGTGCACCAATGAGTAGTAGAACCCAAAGAGAACCATGTATAATGATGAAATGAGAGAGAGAGAGAAGAGAGAAGATGTGTCTCTCCACGAGTTACATCCTTTTATAGAGTTTCCAAACCCTATTTGGCCGCTTGGCCTTCCCTCCAAATTGTAAACCCTACTATTTTTTTGGGTCTAGATTCAATGTACCCAAAGTTCAAATTTGAATCTCTCTCAAACTCGACTACCAGCTTTCCCACACTTTCAAAAAGTGTTTACTGAATGTATTTTACACTAATATAACTTCAAAAAGTTTATCTCTAAGTCTAAAATGAGTTTTGGCCTCTTATTGACAATTTACCAAAATATGACTAAACTAGACTAAACTAGTTGAAATCTCTCACACTCCCTCTTCAACTAGTTTTGGCATAGTTTTAACCATACTACTTTGATCCAACTTTAGAATGATCTCCATCCTAAGTATAGATCTCATTTCTAAGGTTCTAAAGTATCTTTCATAGTTGATATAGAGAATAGTGTCCAAATTGGATGCTTCACTATCTCTTACATCAATTTTACACATCAAGATATAACTAGAACACGAAGAACCAAATAGAATGTGAATGAAATGATTCCTCCATGCTTCAAACTTTGAACTCTCTGGAGAATTACAGCAACCAAGCAATAAATGTGAGTGATGACCATTTTCTTGCTTGTCTCCTCCAACTTTGTCCTTTCTTGATATGTCTCCACCATAAAACTCCATGAGTGAGCCTCCATCTCCATCTTGCCACAAGATATCATCACCTTGGAAATCCATGAGTAGGTGAGTTTTCCTAGACTTGTCGAGTATGGTGCAACACTTTGTATCAAATTTGACTTTCCGACTAGAATTAATGATTTTGCTTAGAATGAGATGAGTTGTCTCCAAGTTGCACGACTCTTGAATGGGTGAATGACTTCTAGTCCTGGAACCAATTTTGATGGTGAGTCATGTGTTGAGTTGCTTCGGAGTCCAAATACTAGGAGTTGATATCCTGCTGCTCTCCAACCTTGGTCATGAAGGCTGCTTCATCTTCCTCTTGTTCATGGATCAAGTGGTTGGCTGAAGAGGCATTGGCTTGTTGTTAGATCTATTTCTTCTTCTTGTTGTTGTATTTCAAAGTTTGATAGTCATTGATGAGATGGCCAGTCCTCCTACAATATTTGTAAAATAAGTTTTGCAATGGCTGGAATGATGAAGATCCTAAAGTTGATGGTGTGTTTGATACAGGGTGCTGCATATTGCTCTCCTTGTCAATGTAGTCTGACTTTGTAGATCTCTTGGATCTAAAATTCTAATTTTTCTTTGTGTATAGAGCTTGTGGATCCAATCCCGAGTCAGAGGAGAAAGCATTCCTTTTGATCTCCTCTTGTAGTAGCATTGAGATTACTCTTGATAGAGTGAGATGTTATTGGGTTGAAATGGCCATAACCCAAGTTTCATAGGCATCAAGGAGACTCGATAATAGAGTTATTACTGCATCTGAATCTTCAAAGACTGATCTGTTGTTCGATGCTCAGCATCGAATCCATACAATAATGAGGATCTTGAAAAATCCACAATAGAAGGCTCGAATTTATGTTCAAAGGATCAAAAAATTTAGGATCGAAGTTTTTAGAAATGTTCGATACTAGATCGGCTCAAAAAATTCTATATTTTTTGAGTCGGTGTATATTATTTAATACTTGTAAATTTTGATATTGTCCGAACCAACGACTTCGCGTTGACAGTCCACCCACTTTGTACATGCATTAACTGTAATGAGGCGATTGTAATAACTGCAACAGAAGGTAGCTGTAGATATTTTGTAAGATATTATCCCAGAATCTTCATCAGAAATTTTTTTCTGATTATTCGACTCTCAACAACTATAAGCTGAAGTTATCACTTCAATTGTTTGATATTAATCAGAGTGCAATTTTCATTCCTACTACTGTATTGATTCTTTTTGCATCTGTGAATCTTTCAATTTGAACGTTCTGCTGCTAATTGTGGCGCCTCCGTTTCATGCACCAAGCTCACCCCCAACTTGCACTCAATCCCACTGATTTACGACATGGTATCAGAGTGGGAATTCCAATATCTGCTTCAATTGCAGATTATTAGTCTTGTTTCTATCAAGATGTTGTACTAGCAAGCGCACAACCAGCAATATTTTGAAATCGTTGCTATGACCAACGATCTTGTTCAGTCTTCTCTAATCGAGAGACTTGATGGAGGAAACTATCATCTCTAGAGGTTCAAAATGAAGGTCATGCTATTAGTCAAAGAACTGTGGAACATTGTTGACGGCACGGAAGTCAAGCCAGAAGGTGATGCAGCCATTATCACCAAATGGAGACTGAGAGATGGCAAGGCATTTGCCATGACTACTCTCAATATCAAGGATACACAGATAATTCACATACGTAATGCTCAGATAGCCAAGGATGCATGCGACATTCTAGCAACCCTTCATGATATCAGAGATGTTACCTCCAAGTTACACTTGAGGAAGAAATTTTTCAACTTGAAGATGTCTAAAGCAGAAAGTATTACAAGTCATATCAACACTTTCAAAAATCTTATGGAGAAAATGGCTGCAATTGGTTCAGTCACTGAAGATTACGATGTTGTTATGACTCTACTATCGAGTCTTCCTGAAGCTTATGAAAATTGGGTCATGATAATTTTGACCCATGAGCAAATTACTCTATCAAGAGCAATTTCAATGCTTATACAAGAGGAAATCAAAAAATCTGCATCCTTCTCAGGCTCATGAACGGACCCTTATGCTCTATATTCCAAATATTAGAAGTACAGATCCAAAAAGAAGAGCAACATGTAGTTAGGATCGAATTTTGACTCCGGCTCTCTGGCTCAGGTTTGAATTTTGGCTCAGGGTCAAATTCAAACACTTTACCTTTCGAACCAAAGCAAAAATTATACTGCAAATACTACAAGAAAACTGGACATGAAATCAAGGACTGTAGAACTCTGAAATTCAACAATGAAAAGAAGAAACAATTCTAACAACAGCAAATTCAGCCTCAACCAGTTTTTTATTACAGCAGCAAGAGGAAGATGAGGCAGCCTTCATGACCAAGGACGGAGAAGAACATGATATCAATTTCTGGTATCTTGATTCTGGAGCAACTCAACACATGACTCACCATCAAGACTAGTTCAAAGATTATAAACTTTCACTCACTCTCGAGTTGTGCAACTCAGAGACAACTCATCAAATTTAAAGGGTGAAGTCAAGTTGTTGTCCACACAATGTTCTCCATGTCCCAAATCTGACCAAGAATCTGCTCTCAGTTAGCAAAATTACTAATTCAAGTCAGAAGGTCGGCTGCACCATCCTTGACAAAACTCGAAAAGTTCTAGCTTTCGGGAGAAGAAGTGGCAACCTCTACAAACTCATCCACTATTATTCTTCCAACAGTCAAGCTCTTCACACTTCTACTTCTGAATCATATGATATGCTTTGGCATTTCAGATTAGGCCATTTGAATTTCAAAAGTATTCAACAAATGTTTGTGAAAAGTATAGTACTAAGGACCATAAATGGATCTTTGAATGATCCACAAGGTGATTGTATGCTTGTTAAACAATCTATCAGAAACTAGTCATCAGAAAACAAGATCTAGTTTAGCAGCTTGATAGGAAACAAGTAGAGACAATCAAACATTGATCAAATAGTCTAATCCAACTCCACACGTGTGGAAATAAGGCTGTAGTACGGCCTGTAGACAGTGTTTACAAAGTGCCAAAGCTGGATTTCATTGGAAAAGTAGAGTAATCACCATACAATGAGAGGAAACTCGAGTTTCTCCTTGAGGCTCCAAAAAGTATCTTCTCACTATGGAGAATGGAAATACATAGTAAAACACACTTCCTTTGCAAATTTAGGTGAAAATCCAGCATGTAATAAGGAAGTAGACTCCACTTTCTTGTCCTAATGTGAAAACCCTAGCCTAGATCCAAGAGTCATGCTTGGTAGGTGCATGGTAGGTACAAATCTCATCATAAATCATGGTCTAGATCCTACAAAGTAGGAATCACTACCAAATAGACACAACCACTCCTCTTGACTCGTGGTAACCTACTTTAGGTGTGTATGTACAAGTGGCACTTTGGCCATTCAAGTAACCAACAAACAATATTGACAAAATGTACAATATTCTACATGGCTAGATTTGCCAATGTAGGCAATTTTTCACACTCCTCCTCAAATCTAGCCTTGGAGATCACAATGCTTTTATCAATAACTCCAATTGAAGATCTAAGCTTGACAAATGAATCTTTAGGTAAAGGTTTAGTAAACAAATCAGCCAAGCAACTTGATGATGGCACGTGTTGGAGCTTGATCTCTTTAGCTTGCACTTTTTCCCTCACGAAATGATGAGCAATTTCGATGTGTTTGCTCCTTGCATGGAATGTAGGATTAGTTGCAAGTGATTGGGCTGATTGGTTGTCACAATAGATGATAGGGATCTCCTCCTCCATGACATGAAGCTCCACCAATAGCCTTTTGAGCCACAAGACCTCCTTGCATGTTGATGTCAAGGCCTTGTATTTGGATTCTGTGGAAGATAGGGAGATGGTATCTTGCTTTTTGGAAAGCCATGATACTACTCCATCACATAGAAAGGTGGCAAAGGCACTTGTTGATCTTCTATCCACTTTGTCACCTGCAAAATCCGAGTCACTATAGGCTCTTAAGCCAAGATTAGTTCCTCTATACAAAATACCAAAATTCTTAGTGAATGAAATGTATCTAAGAACACTTTTGGCCATCTTCCAATGTGAAACTAGAGGACTTTGCATGAATTGGCTTAACTTTCCAACACTATAACTAAGATCAGGTCTATCTATAGTTAAATAGATCAAGGAGCGAGTAAGCCTTCTGTATAATGTGATGTCCTCAAAGGATGCTTCATCACAACCAATAGATGCTTTTACATGTTGCTCCATTGGTGTCTCAATGCCTTTACAATTCCTCATTCCAAATCTATCTAGGATGGATGTAGCATATTTAGATTGACAAATGAAGCTAAAATCACATCCTCTAATAACCTCTATTCCAAGAATGAATCTCAATAGGCCGAGATCTACCATCTTAAACTCTTTTGCTAAAGCAATTTTTACATCTCTAATTCCATCTAGATCATTACCACTCAAGATAATGTCATCTACATACAAAACAAGAATAATGATCATGCCATCATAAAAACTTATATACAATGATGGATCATAGGCAGTCATTACAAAATTGATGGAAATGAGAAAAGAGTTTAGCCTAGAGTACTATGCTCTAGGTGCTTGCTTGAGCCCATAAAGGCTCTTCTTCAAAAAACACAGCTTTCCTTCATGCTTTGCCTTGATGAAGCCCTCGGGTTGCCTCATGTAGATCTCTTCCTCCAAATAACCATTGAGGAATGCATTTGTGAAGTCAAGTTGGAATAGCTCCCAATTGAAGGTTGTAACAAGACTAATGATCAACCTGATAGTAACAAGCTTAGCCACAGGAGCAAAAGTCTCATCATAGTCAATGCCTTTGGTTTGTAAAAAACCTTTGGAAACAAGCCTAGCTTTATGCTTGCTTATTGATCCATCTTGATTATACTTCAATCTAAACACCCACTTGCAATCAAGAGGTTTCTTCCCTTGAGGAAGATCCACAAGATCCCAAGTATGATTTTCAATAAGAGCATCCTTGCATAGCATCCATCCAACTTTTAGACTTACAAGCATCTTCATAGCATGTTGGCTCATCTAACATTGAAGTAAGAAAGGTGTAAGATGTTAAAGATGATGAGCCTTCCCTTTGATCACTTTGACCATCATAGGTGAGCCTCAATGGCTCCGATCTTGCCCTTGTAGATCTTCTTGGAGTTCTTGGAGGTCTTGGAGTTCTTGCATCTTGAGGTGGATCCTCAAGTTCTTCTTCACTTGGAAGCTCCTCCTCCATCCTAGCATGATCCTTGGCATCAAGATGATTAGTAGCATTATCATCCAAATCACAAGCATGTCCTTCATAAAAAATAACATCCCTACTCACTATCACCTTGCTAGTGATGGGATTGAAGACTCTATAACCTTTGTTATTCTCACCATATCCCACAAAGATGCCTTTGATGGATGTTGCATCATCCTTCCTTCTCTTATCCAAGGATTGGTGTACATAGCAAGTGGATCCAAAAATTTTGAGATCTTTGAGATTGGGCTTCTCTCCAAATAGAGCTTCAAATGGTGTGATTCCTCCAATGGCTTGGTTTGGCAATCTATTGCACAAATAGTTAGCACAAGTTATTGCTTCACCCCAAAATGGTTTGGATAGAGAAGCATCTAGCCTTAAGGCCTTAGCACACTCACAAAGAGATCTATTTCTTCTCTCACTCACTCCATTTTATTGAGGGGTGTATGGACATGACAACTCCCTCTTTATGCCATTAGAAATACAAAAGTCAATCAACTTATTGGAGACATATTCACCTCCATTATCACTCCTTAATACCTTAATCTTGGTACTAAGTTGATTTTCTACCAAAGTCTTGAACTTTACAAAAAAATCAAACACCATTGATTTGCTAGACAAGAGGTACATCCAACGAAATCTAGAATAGTCATCAATGAAGATTACATAGTACTTGGCACCACCATTAGACTCATGTGAAAAACTATGAACATCCGAATGGATGAGTTCAAGAGGAGAGTTTGATCTTGATGTAGATCTTGAGAAGGGTAGCTTGTGAGCCTTTGAGAGGCTGCATGCTTCACATCTCTTCCCACACTTTGACAAATGCTTGGGGAGTCCAACTGCAAGCTCCTTTGTAGCCATAGATTCCATGGCTTTGTAGTTGGGGTGGCCCAACCTTTTGTGCCACAGTTCCACCTTTGATAGCTCCACCTTTGCCAAGTTAACACTCTCCACTGCAATATTAGCATCAAGCTTAAACAATCTACCTTGCTTAAAGCCTTTGGCTATACATTCATCATTTCTAAGGATGGAACAAACTCCATGCTTAAATTGTACATCTAGGCCATTATCCATTAACTGGCCAACACTAAGCAAATTCTTGGTTAACTTAGGAACATAAAGAACATTATCTAGATTCATCCTTTTGGATGATCCCGCATACAAGGGAATTGTTCCTATTCCACTTATCTTACATTCTTGACTACTTGCAGTATAGATTGATCTATGTAAGTCATTGTAAGAAAGTAAGGTGGAGAATATGTCCTTTTGATATGTCATGTGGGAACTTGCCCCACTATCAATCCACCAAGAATCATTGGTGTTGCTCTTGGATGATGGTGGTTTGTTGGAAACCATCAAGGATGACTCTTCATCCTCCTCTTCCTCCTGATGTGCAATGTTGCTTTGTTTGCTCTCTTGTGCCTTCTTCTTCTTGAGACATTCTGATGCAAAATGTCCTTTCTTTCCACAGAAAAAACATTTGTACTTGGACTTGTCTTTGATCTTGCCCTTTGAGCTTGAAGCCTCATCCTCCTCCTTGGTCTCCTTGAAGTGCTTCTTCTTGCCATTGGTCTTCTTCTTGCTTTTGAATGAGAAATTAGCTTTCTCATCACCATCCTACAGAGAAATAGCATTCATTCTTGCATTGGTATGCAACATCCTACACTCTTCAGCTACTAATACACTGTGTAGCTTTTCTATAGTAGGCAAAGTGTCTTGGATTGCAAAGCTTTGGACCAAATTTGTAAAGCCACTTCCTAGACCATTTAGGACAATCTGAACAAGCTCACTATCTTGAATCTTCTCTCCAATGGAAGCTAACTCCCTATTAAGAGACTTGATTCTTAGCACATAATCTTGTGCGTTCTCATCACTCTTCTTCATGCTTTGTAGAATCTGATTCCTAAGCATGAGAACCCTTGAAGTGTTACTAGACTCATAGATAGATTTTAAAGATTCCCAAGCCTCTTTAGCACTCTTACATGATGATACTTCTCTTAAAAGATCATTGCTTACATTCATCTTAATACAGTGAAGTGCAAGCCTAGTGGCGGAGTTCATAGGTTCGAACGAGACGCATGCATGTAATTGCTCCAAACCACGATATGCACCCAAAACCTGCAAACAACCACAAGTGTTTGAATAACACGATTTCTCCACAATCATAGTGCTTACTCAGTATTCAATTCACTCTAAATCATGATGCTTAGTTGAAGATGGCATGCACTATCACATGTCACTCACATTCTTATAACTTCCAAAAATTAACATCTTTATAATTCTCTATAATATTTGGGAAGGTGAAGGATATCAAATCGTCCAAATTTTGTGTACCAAGACACATATTATCTGTTAAACAAATACTTTCCAAATTATGATGCATATAGGTGTCCTCTCTACCATCTCCAACTCTCAAGAGAAACTCAGCAAAGTCAACCTGCTCATTTACATCACTCCCTTCCAATCCCATAGCCCTCATGTTTGTTTTCAACCGATGCACTTCAACATCTTTCCACAGTTGTGAAAACTTAAGTGATGCATACACTATTTGTGCAAGACTACCTCTTCTTACCATTGGCAAAACCTGCCGAAAATCTCCACCAAGAACAATTGTTATTCCGCCAAAAGGAACATCAGATGATAACAGATCGCGAAGAGTTCTATCAACACTCTCTAATGCATGTTGGAGCATCATTGGAGCCTCATCCCACACTATCAGACGACATGTGATTATGAGTTTACCCAACTCACTATGTTTCGATATATTGCAAGTAGATGTTTCATGCAAATCCATTGGAGGAATTTTAAATCGAGAGTGAGTTGTTCGGCCACCTTTCATCAACAAAGCTGCTATTCTTGAGATGCAACAACAAATGCAATCCATCATCTGGCACGTACCCAAGAAAGCATAACATTGTACAAATATGTTTTTCCTGTCCCACCAGGCCCATCTACAAAAAACAACCCACCATTTCTCTCCAAAACATGGCCATAAATAACCCGTTCAAAAATGCTTCTTTGCTCAACATTTAGTCTTGCCATTTCGACTTTCACCTCTGCCATGCTCTGATCCGCAAACACTTCCTTTAGAAAAAGAGGAGAAAAATCTACGTCCAACACGGGCACCTCAAATCCGAAGTTCGACAGAGACTTACCCGCAGCTTGCATATGTCTTTCAACGTTAATACCTCTACCTGTAAATTGGATTTACAACACCAACTCCACCGTTTGATCCACCATATTCACCCAAAGCATAATCTTCCACCATAAAATACTCCAAGGACTTCCACAAATTTACATGATCAACAGGTGCACAAGTTAAAAGAATGGTTGCAAACATAAGACGCAATTGCGACGACATTCCCCACCTCGCAACTTCTTGCAAACAATCTTGCCATTCGTTCACATTGTTGATGAGTAATCTACATGCATCTCTGAATGACAACCGCAACACTCCATCAAATGTATGTAGGTCTTTGAAGTTGGTTGCCCCTTTTCCATTGTCAATAAAAGCCGCAAATAAAATCTTTCTCCTCCTCCTGGATGGACGAAGTACATACGTCCAACTGCTAGAACACTTTGGCTCCTTTTTTATGGAGTCCACTTCCGCTTACTTTTGTTATACACAAATCTTCTTCGAAAATCCATATAAAGCAAAGATCTTGCTTCGTCATTGTTGCTTGCATTTAGTGCGAAATAGCTTGTAAGTGTCGATTCCCCACTTGGTACAACAACATTAATCATCATTTTCAACAAAAATAGTCATGTTCTCTCCAAGAAGATGGACCGCTAGATGAACAACATTGGGCTTATGTGCACCCATTGAAAATGCAAACAATCGCCATGCTACCTCGCTTGTAGGAAATTACACTTGAGTCCTCACAACTCTCTTGTTGTCGTGATCATGTCATAACCTTTGTACATGTATTTGTACGAATATTTCACACTTTGAACATGTAAACTAACTTCCACATTAATATGACACTGAAAGTAAAGGCTCAACCATTTATTGTATGGTACAACCCACCGATTACCTTCATTCTTCTGCCATTGTTTCTGCGTCCGTAGGAAAGGTACCCGTTCACTATAATCGTCTCCTCAACAAATTGTCTTGGATAGTGTTTTGTGCATTTCCCATCTTTCATGCACGGAGACTTCAAGAACCTTACTCCACATGGACCATGTATCATGCAACTCTGCCCGTCTGAAGGAACACCATCGAGGGGGAGCAATATAACAATCTCATTTGATGTTAGAGCACTATATTGTCTATGTTGTTTGTCGTTTGAATTTCTGGATATTATACGTAGACGAATGTCAACCATTGGGTTAGCACACATTATTTCCCCAGCATTTTTAAATGACTTCGTGAAGGGATTTATCTTGGTCATCATCTGTTGCAACCTCCCCAACACGTCACGTCGTAAGATAGGATTCAATGAAACCCTAAAGCTGTAAGCCCCTCCCTTCAAATTTGTAGTCGAATTATCCATTTTGACACCAAGAGAAGCAAATGCCAGACAATTGTTGAAACTTCGGATATGCTTTCTGAAATGAAGTCCTTCCTCGCTATCACATGTGTAAAGTCTCAAAAGTATCTCTAGTGGATGAGATAGCAACAGAAGTTTCACCTTTCCTCTCATGCAACAAGATGAATCATTCATTTCAGTTTTCCATTTTAAGGCTAAACAAGATGAACACGTAAATCTCATCCATCCAAAATCACGATACGTGGCAGTTTTCCCAGAGTGAGCAACTTTAAACATTCTAGGCATTTGCACTTATTCTTCCTCTTTGAATAGTAAGGTCAAGACTACAAGGATCTGTGCTTCTTACACCAATCTTTGTCATACCCTCCAATCGAAAGAGTGATTCCAAAACTCTTTGCTTTGCACACCAATTTAAATCCTCGATCAATAACAATATCGTTAGGTAAACAAAAAATTCATTGAGTAAGAAGGGATGAAAATTATCTATTCATACTAGGGACCCAATTATCCACAATTGTTGCCATGTTGTTCCCTCAATTCAATATCCTATTATTCATGGGTTTAAAAGTTAGCATTGACTCGTATTCTATATGATATTCACTGTTTTGCAAAATTAATGATGGAAGTAAGACCTAAAAGCAATAGTCACAATTTTTCTAATTCAATATTTAGATCTTAAAATGAGTATTCATAAATGTGGTCACAATAAAATGGTTTTAGGTTGTCATCTATATTATATAAAAGAATAGTGTTTCATGAGCAACTCATGTTGTGACAGGTAGCGTGAGCTGCCCGGACCCAGTAGCTACGTCACGTCCATTTAATACACCGTTGCTACGTCACGTCCATTTAGTGTCACGCTGCCAGTGAACATCGTGTCGTCACGGGCAAGCTTCCTATGTTGGCTTTGGTTGCAGTAGATTCGGATGCTTCATCGTCGCGGCATTGAGAGGAAAATGCGGAGCTGCTTCATGTGTTGGCTTTGGTTGCAGTAGATTTGGATGTTATCTTGAATCAACGTTGAGGTAGATTGTATACTGTCGTTTTCGTTTTGGTTTTCTTGTTATGTCATTTTCATTTTTGTCCCTAAATTGCCTAGGAGTAAGTGTGGGTGCTGCGTTTGTCCATGCAACGCCGATCTATTTGCACGTCAAATTTTTTGTCCTGTGGCATTTTGATCGGCGTTTCTCTGTTTGTTATGAATGTGATTGTGTCGAGCATTATCTTCATAATTATAATAGATGATAGCATCGAGCGTCATCTAGCACATTCTCTTGCTGAAAGGCAAAAAGGTCCTCGCCTCAACAAGCACCATTTTCTGTAAAAGAAAAAGGGAACTCAAGACTGACAAAGAAGATAATTGTGCTACTTCAATCTAGGAGGCCGTGTAAACGCAAAGAATAGCATGTTAAAGTCTAACCTGAATGAGAACAAGGCTTATGCAACTGATGGCAACACTCACCAATCACCGAGATTTCGTGAGCACCACTGATCTAGAATGGAGTGCGTACGGGGTTACCGGGACCTAGGACCACATCTTACAGCAGACACAAGCACCCCGCGTGCACGTGGCCGCGTGGGTCCCAGACAGGCACAAATTTTTCGCGAGCTGTGCACACGCACACACGCACATGAGGCATAATGTGCCTTTGGAGTATATCTGCAAGCAGAATCACTTGTCCTAAAATATTATGGGATAAAGCATGCATGTCACGTGGCAGCAAGGAAGGAAGAGGCAAAGCAACGGCCGGGCAAGGCAGGCAGCATCAGGGGGCCACCTAAGGACACGCGTCGGGCGTTCAACCTAGTCACCGCGTGGGGCGTTCAACCTAGTCGCGGCCAAATGAGACGTGCCATTAACATACACAAGGACTCCGGAGCCAAATGAGCATTGCCACTAAGGATGAGCCGTGCCATTAAGATACATTAAGATATGAGCCGTGCCATTAAGATACATTACTTTCACCCAACGGGGTTGGCTCAACTGGTTAACTTGGCATCCAAAGTTTCTTTGGTCCCAGGTTCGAGCCTCCCCTTGGAAACCAAGAAGCATTAAAATACATTACCCAACCGGGTTGGCTTGGCATTTTGGTCCCAGGTTCGAGCCTCCCCTTGGAAACCAAGAAGCATTAAGATACAGGCTCCTTTATTGATTGTGTGCTCTTTTATATTCAACACAACATGACTTAAAGCACCGCCGGCGTCAGATCTCATCATTAACGTTCAGATTCTGCCACAGTTTCATAATCCACAGTCCAAAAGCGTCCAAGTGTCAAGTGTGCCACGTGGCAAACATCCAAGTGGTCGGTAGTAAAGGACATGGTGTCCCTAATGGCACGAACAAACATGGATCTATCTTCATTTGCTCTATTTGTATGCAAAGCAGCAGCGTCTAAGAACATCATTTGCAGGAGGGATTGCAAGCTCCAGCACAACTGCATAATTTATATCAGTTTTTCAAGCGATCAAAGATCAAGTCTTCTAGGGCTTGCGGATTACACACAATTACTGATACAAGCATGATGAATGACGGATAGTGGAGGCGCTTCACAATTTGATGAAGGATTTATGCACAAATTCTTGTGCTGTAAGCTTCTCAGCGGTTTGGAATGGAGGGCGGGGTTGCAGGGGACATTTTTGTCAAACAGAAGGGCGAGGAAAGACGGATGGGGCTGAAGATGAAAGGGTATTTTGACCTCGGTAAGGAGGAAATGGACAGGGGAATGAGTGCAGAGGAGTGGGGGCTGCCATTTGATGCCAGGTCTCATTATCTACAAGCACAGAAAATTTTAACAGAAGGTCTTGCCATTACTGCCCCTGCAGAGAGCCTTCTTAGGTACTAATATTCATGCACTATCTTCTTCCTTGTCAGTCGTTATATGATTTATCCTGTTGCTTGTATGGCATCTATCAATTCAATTTTCTTGCACTTTCAAATTGGGAAACACTTGGACAAGCCTTAATTTCTCCTCAATAAAATCCTGATTTTTCTGCAATAATAACAAACCCCTTCTTTTCTACAAAATGTAGATTATTCAATTGAGTAAGACTCCCTAATTCTTTCCGATAACTCAAAGACACAAAAGTTTTCCATTATCAAAAAAACAATTAACTAGTTTTTAAAGAAAAGGTTGTAAAATTATTGATTTGAATTGATTTCAGACGATTTGAAAGTTTTTGCATAGAGATTATCTAAAACAATGCAACCTTTTTTTGGCAAGGCATGTTTAGAATGCAAGACCTATTTCATTCAAAAGCTGAAAGAGTGTTGTATGAGATTCTTAGATTTTGCATAGATTCGTTGTCATGCAGTCATTGGGACACCAAAAGGTATCGAGAGAAAATGTTGACCTTGCAGGCAACAGTCGCTGAGAGATTGCAACAACTTGAGAGGCGTACAGGTACACTATGTCAAGTAAGCTTAATATACCTTCATTGCCTATACTTGTTTAAGCTCATTGCATCGCAATTTGGTTTTTTTATTCAATCTGAATTGAGTTATTGGCATTTTCCTTCTGGAAATTTGCGTAATTTTATTTTCAATTTTTTTTGGACAAGCTGGAAAAAACCATATTGAAACACAAACTGACAAGACACAATGTAAAAACGTGAAGATACATTATGTCGGGCTCAAGGCCGTAAAAAAGTACAGTGACGTCTGATAAACAATGTCTCATAACAACTAACAACTAACAATTGTCCTCTAACTCAAAGTCCGAGTCATCAGTGTTTGTGGAACTGCCAAACAAGGAGTCTGCAGATGACGCTGAGGGTGTCATGCGTCGTGGTGAGCCTCTGCCTCTGCCTCTGCCTCTGCCCTGTCCCCTACCTCTCCCTCTCCCTCTCCCTCTCCCCCTCTCTCTCTCTCCCTCCTGCCCCCTCCTGGCTGGCTCCAACCGCTCCTCCTCTGCTACTCCCTCTAGGTCGCCATCTCAATTGTGATCTCGTATCCCAAGAAGGCCCTATAAACTCAGAGTCGACCTGGCCCTCAACTGCCTGTGAAACTCCAGTCCTCTCTACAAACAATGCCCCCAACACCCCCCCCCCCCCTCGAGCATGGAATGTCCAGGTAGCCCTCTACGTCTACGTGTAGGAACGGCTGGCTCCTCTTGTGTCTTAGCATCGGGGTCTACGAATAAGTGCTGCATCCCCCCCCCCCCCCCCCATGCTCACCCTCATCCTTTGCCTCTGTATCCCCCTCCTCATCGTACCTAGGCCCAAATGCCTCTCCACCCCCCAACAACTCATCATCTCCCTGCTCTCTTATCTCCTGATTTTGAGCTGCTCTCCTGTGGCGTCGCGTAGACCGTGCCTCTGCATCGACCTACTTGTGCAACTAACAATAGATATCATCCTCGAGCTCCTCCTCCGTAGGTGGTACCTGAGATTAGTAGTTGTCGTCTATACCCTGCAGGAGTCATTGACGTGTTGCTACTTTGTGCCTAAGATGCCCTTGGCTCAACATGCAAATCCATGAGCCTAATCTAGCATGAACCTCTTGGCATGCCCTGCCTCTCGTATAGGTGATGCGAGCTCAAGTCATGTCTCTGCGTTTGGGTCAACATGCAAACTCTCACCACTAACTCCCTCATTTGTAACCTCATGCGTGTCTATCTCATGCATAGCCTCCTCATCCTCAAAGCCTCCTATTAATTTCCCCCTCAAGGCTCATCACAACCGCATCCCGTGTAGTCTCTGTTTTTGCCCCAGCCACGGAATCGGTAATTTTATGATGCCTCCTCCCCTTGTGTGCCATCTCACAATGAAGCTCTAAAAAAGTCTCATCATTTGCGATAGCCTCAAAGTGTGTCCTGCTACAGTATCAGAAGTGAGTGTGCAGTCATCAATTGTGTGGTAGAAAGCCTATTGCGTTTCTCTGTGTGTATAAGAGACCAGGTTCTCCAACTTGTGAATGGATGTGTGTGAGGCTTGAGAATAGGGTATAAAGCATGTGTTGTTCAAACTGTACTTAAAGTTGCCTTCTGCGTGAGAGCCTTTCATTGACGCTTGTTAGAGATTGTTCAGAGTTAGGTTGAAAGTTTGAGCACTGAAGAGATATTTTCTCTTCTTAGTTAGTTTGGTTTTAGTTATGTTGTTTTGACGGCATTGCTCTGTCTTGGTGCCATCCATTTTGATGTACTTGTTCGTCTTATATGCCTTTAATAAAGCTTCTTCTTCTTCTTCTTCTCTCTCTCTCTCTCTCATACTATGGTGGTGACCCATTCCAGGCTCTCTCAGATGACATAGTGAGCTTTGCACAATAGGGCCTTATTCTTCTAGCAGGAGATTTTAATGCTCGCACCAGCACACATCAGGCTGATTTTCATGCAGGGGATGACTTCCTACATATTCATGCTTTGGATGTAGGCTTGGACAGGACCTCTCAGGATGCAGATACCCCGACTACACATTTTGGAGATCAGTTGATTGGACTAGCAGAGGCTCACTGTTTAGCCATTCTAAATGGCCTATCTCAATGGCCATCATCTGCATGCTTTACTTGTCATCCACACGGAGGTGGGCATAGTGTTGTTGACTACTTCATTGGCTCACCGGCCTTAATTCCGTTCTTCATACCTTTCATATTATGCACCCTACCATCTCTGATCACTCTCTTTTGCTGGTTTCCCTTGGCCATGCCACACCTGGTTCTATTACCATCCATCATTCCACCCGTCGTCGTCGTCCCTCTTTCTCTCCACTTAGCACTCCTACATACATTTCCTCTTTAACCCCATTGCTCCACAACTTCCCCATCTCTTCTTCAGTCGATCAACAAGCAGCCTTTTTATCTCAGTCCCTTCTCCACTCAGCTAATATTGCTTTTCCACCGAAAACTTTCTCCTCTCATAAGTGCACTTACAATAGATGGTATGATGCAGAGTGCCTTTCTCTACACAAGCAAGTTGTCCACGCTCAATACCACTCTCATGATACTTTAGCACTGAAACAAAAGGACTTCGAGGAAAAAGACCACAGACTTTCAATCCCTTGCTCAGAAACTCATTGATGCCTTTGACTCCTCTTCTTCCACCTTATTCTGGAGGATGTTCTCCAAAAACCCATGTAAGCCAGCTCCTATTGCCATCGAATCCTAGATTGACTATGCTGCAAAACTTTATACATTTGATTCTCCTTCTATCTCTCTGTCATCGAGGCCATCTGAGTTCACCCTTTTCACTCCATCCATGATTGAAAATGCCATCAAAACTGGTCAAACCCATAAAGCCATTGATGCTGACTCACTAAGTATGGACTTTCTCAAACCTATCGCTCATATTATTGCTCCATACATCTCCCACATTTTTAACCAATCTGTTATTTTTGGCCTTGCCACTTCTTGGTGCACTAACCTTTTACACCCTATACTTAAGGCCGGTGATCCGTTGAATGTAGACAATTATCACACTATTATGATCAGCCACACGATGGCTAAGCTCTATGGCTCAGTTATGCAGTCTATCATCAGCTCCCAGGCTGAGACAGAGGGATTGTATGCTATGGGACAGGCAGGTTTTAGAGCAGGCTACTCCACGGCTGACCAGGTTTTCATCTTGAGATGTACCATAGAGGAGGCGAAATCCAGGAAACAGCGAGTATGCTTTGTAGACTTCCGCAAAGCATTTGATTCAGTTCCAAGACATTTGTTGCTTCAGCGCTTGGTTTCTCTTGGCTTTTCACAGGAGGTTATTGCTGCTATCACTACATTATATGAGAGAGTTTTGGCACGTTTTCATGATGGTGAGGGATGGTCCTCATATGTTCATAGTACGGTCGGAGTAAAACAGGGATGTCCTCTATCACCCACCCTTTTTGCCCTATACATTGACGACCTTGAGCTGATCATTCGGGAAGAAGGTGGAGACGGCTGTCCTCTAGCTGATATTATTATCCCTATTCTTCTCTATGCAGATGATGTGGCTCTATTATCTAGTTCGGCTACTGGACTTCGACGACATCTGGATGCCCTATATACCTTCTGTTAGATATGGGGGTTGATGGTGAACATTGGTAAGACGAAGGTTATGGTGTTTAACACCAATAGACAGCATATGAGAGACACTGCGTTCTATTATGATGGACAGCCACTAGAGATAGTGACGTCTTACACTTACCTGGGTGTTTTCTTCTCCGGGCCTTTACTCTCCTTTAGACCAACGGCACTAGCTAGGCTCCACAAGGGGCGCTCTGCTCTTGTTCAGATGGAGAGGTTTTCTTCTACTTACTACGTGTATGATCCTGATACGCGCTGTTGCCTTTTTTCCTCGACTGTTTCTCCAGTTGCACTATATTCTGCAGAGACTTGGTGTCCAAGCTTATCCCAAGACACTTGGAGTGATATCTCACGTTTACAGATTCTCATGCTCAGCCGGATGATTCGGGCAAAGCAATCAGTTCCTCACGAGATTATTTTAGCAGAGTTTGCTTCCCCTCCACTGCTTGTAGAGGCTATTTTCAGGATCATCTCATTTATTCACAAGGCCTCAGAGCTTGATTCTTCTAGATACGTGGTAGCGGCTTTTACATCTTCTCGCACTTTGGCGGGGTTGCAGGTCAAGTCATGGTTTCAGTGTGCCTCGAATTTTCTACATAGCTGGCGATTATCTATGCTGGACCTCCCGAACGGGACACATGCGTTCATCCGTAGGCAGATCCCCTCCCTCTCTTTCATCCTCTTCCTCTTCCGCATCCTCTTCACACACACATACAGCTCCTCCATCTACAGCCTCCATTCTCTACACTCCCTCCAAATCAACTGAACTCTTTTCCTCTTGGGAAGCTGACCAAATGAGAGCAGATCTTCAGTTCTTGAAGCAAGAATTTTCGCAATTGAAAGAGGTAATGGTCTCCTACTAAAGAAAAAGAACCTGTTGCAGTCCAAAGTCACTTCATTGGAGCAAGTGATTAACACTAAATAGGTCGTAGCCTTGGAATCAACCACCACCTTGATACGGGAGCTTGAGAGTAAAATTGAGCAGCATAAAGATTCATGGGCAGCAGTCTTGAAGAAAGGCACCAAGCCTAACGCCCCCATTTCCTCGGTCATCTCAGCCACCATCTTGGAAGAGCGGTCAAGGGAGCAAAAGGCCCATAACATCAGGGTTCATGGGATACCGGACACACAGAATGCCATAGCCGAAGCTACGAGATTTCTCGAGACCACCCTAGGACATATGACAGATGGGCTAGATACAGCTTGGAGGACCACCAGAGATGCAGCTACACTCATTATCCGTTTCACTTCCCTGGAGAGTCATCGAGATGCTTTGCGATGTAGAGCTAAGCTACGTGGCACCAGTATCTATATGGATGACGACCTCACATATATCCATGTAGAGGAGAGGCGTAAGGCCTTTCAGGCAGCCCGTGAGTTTGGCAAATGAGTCATTTATCGAGATGGACGAGTGCGCTTTCTTGATAGCGCTCCTAGCAGATCCTAGTGTTAGGGATTTGGGGTGCCCGGGATTGGGAGCACCCCGGGGCCCCATCCACACCACCTTAGGATTGGAGTGTGGAATTGTGTTGGCATACATTCATCTTCTACGGCAGGGGACCTTGATGATTTTATTACAGGCAGAGACATATTATTCTTCATGGAGACACACGAGAGCCCAGAGCGAGGACTTCCCTCTTTTCTTGGATATAGATGGGACTCAGTATTCCGACGAGAGACTAGATCTGCCAGTGGTCGAGGTTCAGGTGGGGTCGCCTGCTTATACAGAGAGACTCTCTATTCGAGTATCAACTTCATCCGACATGACAAGCAGGCCCGCTACATATGGACTCGCATTGTGGGTCAGGATATTGGTTTGGATAGCGATCTTTTTATTGCAGCATGCTACTTTCCACCAGAGTCCTCGTCTTTGCTGAGGGTATTGGATCTCCATATCAGGATCTCTTACCAGATATTATTAGATTCTCAGAGCGGGGGCATATTCTCCTCATAGGTGATTTTAATGCCCGG